>CAJQUN010002691.1:0-23701 GCA_907163345.1 Haberlea rhodopensis | reverse complement strand
ATCAGTATCTTCTTTTATTTTTAGCCTTAGTTCCGACGGTGGTGCTGACAAAATCCGTGTCTCAGTGATCCCAAATAGCTAAGTAATGCTTGATGACTTCATACTTCATGCCAACATTTTCTATCCCCTCATATTTTCAGCGCCCTCTACGGGTTAAATTTGAACGTGAAACGATGTTAAACACCTCCTTCTAATCTTGTTTTCATTAGTTACCACCCATTTTTTTCTCTGACATGTAATTTCTTACCGTCATAAATATCCAGGAAATATATGCCTTAGCCTGAAGAATCTTATGCCTAGCGATTCTCTCTCCTTTTTGATTTGATTTTGCAGTTGAGACCGAAGAGCTTTCTTGCGATAATCCTGCCCCGGGGCGTGCATCGAAGCTTCCAAGGTCTTCTTCTGCTTCTCTGATACTTCTAAGCTTTCATAGGAATTATGAAGTTGTTTGTTGTATGTAATGCTCATAAATTTAGACGTAAACTACTTGAACAAGTTTGTTTGTATGTACTTATGTAAATGTAAGTGATGTATACTTTATAACATAATTAAATTAGGGACAGCGGGGGAGTTCACTCTCTCCATGTTACGTGTGTGCTTGTAAATACATCTCAGAAGTGCTTATCTGCTTTTCAGAATAATAAAAAAAAAAAACTGATTTTGGCTGTTTGATTTCATTGCTTCTGCTATTACTTCTCTAAAAAAAGGCAGGTAAAAGCAAAAGTGAAGAAAAACAGTTGATATGTTTTCCGACGACTCTGTGATCGGTAGCGATTTTATAATTAATTGAAGTTTATTAACCTTTTTTTTTAACACACTTTATATTTTTTCTTAAAAACAATTTTTTTTTTCAAATTTTAATCGAAAGCAACATAAGAATGCATTGAGTAAGCGTTTAAAAAAACACATCTTAAATCTCAATTTATTAGTTTATCTTATATCTGATAAAAGATGAAAATATAATTTTTTGTCTCTCAATTTTAAAATTTTATAAAATTATTAAAATGTAACCAAAAACCTCTTTGCGTGAAAAATCCTAACAACTCTGTTTGTCTTAATATTTTTTTGTATCTAAGAAACTTAAAATGTCTAAATCTATTATTTATATGCTAAAATACCCTTAATCTTCAAAACCATGAATTTGATTTTTGACTAAAAATATTGATTAATAAAATTATTTACATAGATCAATCTATAAAGTTATATTCAAATGAAATCTTGCATTAAGTCAATCGAAATTAAGGAATTTAAACCCCATTTTCAAGTTCAAATTAGTGATAATATAATAAGGTTAGTGTTGTATAATAGCTTGCAGTTCAATGTACACCTAACCCGCACACAACCAAACCGACCTGCTACTCTTTATTCTCTATATACCTGCAGTATAGTAATATTTTTTGGGTGTGAATTATGTTTGTGAATGGTCCCCAGTTAACCGGTGGTTGAACCAGCGGTTTAATTTCTATTTACAAAATTAAATATTTTATTGTATAAAAATAGTTATAATAATTAATATACCCATGTGAAAAACTCAATATATGACATCTTATATACTTTTAAAACAATTTATTAGAGTTGTCGCTCATAAATATCCATTAACAAATCATGTATTGCACAACAAAATATATAAAAATTTAAACAGATAATAATGTAAGTATTCTGATATATTCATATGACTGACGTTGTTTGTTACAATAAAATTATAATAATAACTTAAAATTTGAACATATAATAATTGTTCGAATATTTATATATAATTTGAGGTGTCGGTATCTTAGGGTGTAAACAATCGAACAGGTCATGAACTTTTCGAGCCGCCGTCGAAAATTTTGATTCGTATTCGAAATTCTCGAACTCGAGCATGTTCGATCTTTTTCGAGCCGAACTCAAGCTCAATTAATTTGTTCGATAGTTCGTAAGCCGCTCGCGAACTTTATATTTTATTAATAAAATATAATTATTCTTAAATATTATTTCGAATCTTTTGGGTATTTAGTTTTTGAGCATAGTTCGAATAGCTCACGAACAGTTCGAATCTTTTTCGAGCAGACTCGAATTCGAACCTTAAACTTTTTGTATATTCGACTCGATTCGGCCGCGTTCTCGAGCTCCACGGATTTCCTCCATTTAGCTATATATATTATTCAAAAACAGTCAAAATCAGAATCTCATTCAAAATGGCGATGGCGATTTCTTCACTCTGCTATCCAACCAACAAAACTCTCATAAAACAGCCGCCACTCCATTCCCGCAGCGTGTTCAACACACCGCGCCCTCAAGTTGGCGGCAAGTCCTTCATCCTCATCGGCGGTGAAAGCTGTTGTGGCTGCCCACTACAGGTGCCGTAGAAGCAAACAAGACAACAACTGCGGTTTCGACTAGATATCTGCCGTTTCGGGTGGGGCACGGCTTTGATCTGCATAGGCTGGAACCTGGGGTATCCTCTCATCATAGGTGGTATCGATATTCCTCATGATCGAGGCTGCGAAGCTCATTCCGATGGTATCAATCAATACAGGCTTCTAATTCTTAATATAGAGCGGTTGTGCTGGAATTGAGTCTTGAGCTATTTTATAGAGTTCATTTTATATGTTTTCGGAAGAAAATTGGAAATTTAGGAACTTGAATTTTTATTAATTTCGGTTCGCGATCATCCTCATTCCTGCTGCATCTGTCCTGTGTATGCGTAGATTACGTTGAGTTCGTTTTATTTTGAAGCCTTTCTTTTCATTCAATCTCATGATGTTTGCTTAGGATAGCTGAATATGGAGTCTGTATTTTTTGCAACTGATCGGTTTGGTTAATTTCCTCCATAATTGAGGTTCTCTATTAGTTAGTTATTTCTCGGTATCTTCTTAATTTTAGAACCAATAAATTTATTATATGAAGAAATGAGGGGTTAGAAAAGAATCAATTAACAATATGTCCCAAGTGCTCCTATTAACTATCTATTACCTTTGATTTACATTAATCAATTTTATGTATGGCTGTGATATCAATATATGTTTAGGAAATCACCCGAATCAGATCATAACGAAAATCAAGAACCAATAGTAGTCACAGGACGAAACAAGCTTTAAAAGAAGTGGAACAAAATGACATGTTTTTGTAAATTATATCTATAGACCTGAAATTCTGATAATTTTTTACTGCACATATGACAGTAGCTGGTAAAAGTTACGTTAGCAAGGTGACTATGTTATGTTTTTTCTAGGTGATGTGTTATTGCACTGTGTGGTTGATGCTATATTGGGGGCACTGGGACTTCCAGACATCGGGCAGATCTTTCCGGACACAGATCCTAAGTGGAAAGGCTCAGCATCTTCTGTTTTCTTGAAGGAGGCTGTGAGTGTTTCTCACTTTCTCTCCCTTCTTATTACATATTATGCTTGGATTGCTTACTTTCAGACTTTCTGCATGTAACTCATAATATATGTGTGTGTCATCTGAGAATTTATTTTACGTGACTCACTTCCCCAAAGTGTAAGAGGAAATTTTGTTGTTCAACTAAAATAATGCATGCCTAGCGTGGTCAGTCAAATAATCACATTTTCCTATTTTTGAAATACGAGATATTACAATACTTCTTCTCCTAAATAATTTAGTTGTCCTATCGTATTAAAAGCCTTGTTATTATAATTTGAAATGTCAAAAATGCCGGGACCAATGTTGATCATAGTAGCTGCATCATCCATTTAGCCCTTCACATTATTCTCATGCATTGAATAGTGTATATAATGTAAAAATTCCTTACTCAAAGATGCAACTTATACATCACATTAATTCATGGTCATGGATCTCATTGCCCACTCCACAAGTGCAAGCTCACTCAGGTAGAGAGCAGCATTAGTCCTACTTTGTTACCACCTGTGGGACTAGGCAGTGCATGACTAGCTTTGACCAGCTTTCCCTATGTGGTTAGAAATTAGATGATTGACCTAAATAGTTAAATGTACACCATGCTGAGTTCAACTCTTGGTCTCGTTAAGGTTTAGCCTATTGTTATCGTCACATTATTGACAATCCAAAACTGGTTGGAAGGAAGGATATATATAGGGCTCCTTTCACAAAATTAAATGCTTATCGGAGCTGCATATTGTGTGATGTTCCTACCAGCTACCTTCATCATAACTTAGAGAAGTTAGGTTACTCCAATAATGAGAACCATGAAATTTGCTGGGTATAGTCACATTCTATTGGAGGCTCACTTAAGTGGCAGTTGCCCTGAGAAGTGTTATGGATTTGGGTTGATACTACTTACCGTGCATATTGAAACTTGGTTCAAGTCCCTGATACACTTTCTACTTATATAGTTCCATCTGATAGAATTTCAAGTGTAATTGTGTTGTTTTTTGTTGGCAACACGACATAAAGCTGCATACCTTATTTACTTTTTGAGGGCTGTGTACCACGACATGATTAGATGTTTGAGTTGCTACTTTTCAACAAAAAATGGTTACATTGATGTCGTGCGGTCTCACGGCATGTTCCTGACCTCCCTTAACAGTGGCATAAAAAAATCCTTAAAAAACAACCAAGATTATAGGGAAGTAGCAAGATTTCTGAATCTAACATTCTGCAGCATGCTTTTGAATAGATCTTATTTTACAATGTACTCGAATACTTGAGAATTGACTGATTAGTTGTGCCCATAGATTATCCACTTGGTTGTCCGGAAACTTCTAAAACCTGATGTTCCCAATATGGATTTTTCATTTTAGAAACTTAATTCTTGAAGAAGTGAAAACCATTGCCTCATTGTGTCTTGTAATATTTCACATATAGGTTCGACTGATGCCGAGGCAGGTTATGAGCTCGGAAACCTAGACGCAACTTTAATCCTCCAAAGACCAAAGCTAAGCCCTCACAAGAAACTATCCGTGCCAATTTGTGCCACCTTCTCGATGCGGATCCTTCGGTCGTAAACCTCAAGGCAAAAACGCATGAAAAGTTGACAGTCTTTGGGAAAATAGAAGTATTGCAGCACACCCAGTTGTTCTACTCATGAAAAAGTGACAGATGATCATTCTTTCCAAAAAATTTCAAATGGAAAAAATGGTATGAACTATATCTTATATGTTTTAAATGCTCAAGTTTTTTTAATTTACAGTCAATGGTGCGATAAAAGTTACCAGTATAATTGGGTGAACATGTACTCTTCTATTGTAAGTCAAACTTGAATAATAGCATACTTGTGATTAAGGTTCTTTATAAATTAACATGCACACATTATAATTTAAGAGAGATTTATAAATAAAAAAATTAAACATTGAATATGGAGTATTTTTTGTTAACACAGAATATTATGAGTATTTAGTTCAGTTTAATGAGTAGTTGAGAATTGGTGGACTAATTCCCAGACGGATGCAAAGACCATGTGACCATATTGAATACATTCTATTTCAAATATTATTATTATATCAAAGTTTTTATCCAACTAAATATGGTCAATTATATAGATCGTATTGATCCATGTGTAATACATTTATCAGTATTTTATTTGGCTAAATATCTAACGTAACTATACTTCTTTATCCAAGTTTATGACCCGTATTAGGGGTGGGCACGGGTCGCGTTTTTATCGGGCTCGGATACCCTATATCTCGGGTATGAAAAAATTACCCGATCACAATGATATTGTCGGTACCTAATAAAAAATAACCCCAAATATATGAACAAAAATAACCCCAAAATTTCTTCATATGTTTGTTAATCGTGCATGTTGGATTGACATCCAATGTTTGAATTAGTAAAATTGCATGTTAATGCCATAAGACTCGTTAATTTAATGAAGTGAACCACTACTTAAATTCTTAATACGTATAACGACATGGCACTATTAACTCAATTTGTCACTTAGATTTTTAATTACACATATAAATAAATCTTTGTAAAACATAAATAGAAAAATAGTTACATAAATATTTGATAAAATAGATTACCAAGATAAAACATTTAATCTCTATGATTGTTTGGAGATGAATTTTTATATATCTTACACCATATTTGGGGCTGCTCAATGTATTTTATGCCGGAATAATTTAAAAGAAAAGAATAGAAGCTATGATGCACGGATACTCCTAAAATTTTCAACGGTCACGTATCCGATTCTTTCGAATATCGATACTCACGGATACTTGCTCGATACAAATCCGATACGCCACGTGACGTATCTGGAAATTAAGGGATACTTGTTTAGATATTTCAAGACACTTCAGATTTCGACGTATCGGATACACCATGGGAGTACCGAATATAAAAATTATTTTTTTAATCTCAAATAGTAATATGAATACGAGGCGACCTCTCTTCAATAGGGCCTTTAGTCTTTAAATAAAGCGCAGTAAACAACCATCCAGACTTCTTACCTAACTTTAGATTTCTTCTTGTTTGAGAGAAATTGGAGTACTTATGCATTATTCATTCAACAAAGAGAATCAAATAACACTCCAACGTGTCGAAGATTTGATTTTCATTCATAGTATGTCTTCTTTCAAGGAAATCTCCACAATATATGAAGGGCGACTCTAAAATGTGGGATGTGGCTGAATATGCTTTTGAATCGTTAGATGATGTTGCATTCATTCTTGATATTGTGAATCTCTCACTTGATGAACCAGCATTTGAGTCTATTATATTGCGGGTGATGCTAATGAAGAATCAATATCCAAGATAGCGCAGTCAATTAAATAATTACAATATTTTTATTTAACTTTCTTGATTTAAATAGTAATTGTTGTTTAAAACTCTATTATTTATCGTGATTTGATTAAGTTTAAACGTTGTTATTTTGATTTTATGTTTATTTGTTTGACTATATATTTGAAACTTGATTTCTTATATATTATTGATGTATATATATTATTTAAAGATAAAAAAAATTACCGTATCTAGACGTATCGTATCCTAAAAAATTTCAAAAATCACGTACAACCTTATATGTATCCATGTATCGATGTATCCGTGTCCATGCATCATAGATAGAAGTGAGATATTAGCAAAATGGAAGATTAAAAAGGATATTTTAATTAGTAAAAAACAAAATAGAAACAGCGGGGGGGGGGTTGGGGGGGGTGGGTGTGGGGGGGGGGTGGGGGGGGGGGGGGGGGGGGTATGGTTGGGGGGGGGCGTTTTCGATTTATCTTGCGTTGTTTTGACCTATTCTATTTTTTCATCTTGATACGTTTTACAAAAATCGTTATCTACTATTTTGTTTCGTAACAACATAATAACTTCCACTCTCACATATCTACCTAATATATCTAGTCTAAAATAGTTGTATTATTATGTATATTTATATATTAATATATATATATATGCTGCTATATGGTTTTTATATTTCTAGTTTATGCGTTTCTCTACTTGCTTGTAAATTCTTTATGATTTCCTTCATTCAGTATCTCTATCTCCCTATATCTCCCCTAGTTATTTATTATATATATATATATATGTCTTACGGCATTTTGCGTAAAATTCATACAGTTTTTAATATACTCCTTATATATATATATAAAACACATGTCTTCAGTATAACACACAAACCACCTAATTATTTATACAATTCTCAACCCACATGCAAATATGGCCCCAACATATACATACTACATTGTGTTTTTAACATCCTTAAATCTGTCGAAGTTCTCAAACTGTGATTATGCTACACGGAGAGAGACTCTCCGTGAGACATACTTCTTAGAAGTATTCTTGAGCAGATTCAAGACGAACATGTGGGCAGACCCTTTCGGGTTCGCCTCTTGTCCAAAGAATCTTCAGATCCCCTCGCTTTCTCCCAAGCGCCAGAAACGTCCCCTGCACCATAAATCTCGTATTTCACAATCCTTCGATCTAACCGCAACTGTAACAGATTCAGTTTTCGCTTTTGTTCTTTAATTGCAAGTGTAAGAAACAAGAAAAATAGCATGTCCTATTAATATCAGATCCGAGTATAGAATATACCACTTGATTTCTGACACAGAAATTATCTACAAGCACATAGTTAGTTACCTAGTTGTAAAAGGACGATATAAAGCAAAGCTGGTTGGCCATGTCCATCCCATCAAGTTCAACGCTACATAAGTGACAAGAAGACCTGCCATGCATGTTAAAAGAGTGAAAAATATGCAACTTCCATCTCTAGGGTGCTCGTAACTTGGTGCAATTCTTATTCAGCAACATTTTATTAATCATTATCTATTACATATATTGGATTTTGTTATCCGCCTATCGCGGAATTGGTAGCTGAATATCCATCAGTGAGAGAGCCATTAGGCTAACACATAGTCGACATCAAGAATCGCATAACACCAATGGTAGTATATAACGTGACTCAAAATCTGCAGGCTAAAACGAGAAAGTGAGCCATCTAGATATACCATTTGAAAGAAACGGTAGTGCCTACTTGAGATAGGGCTAAACGAGTTGAACTCGACTAAAAAACTTAGCTCAAGTTCATCTGTCTCAAAATATTGGAGCGAGCACAGGTCAACAGTTTGGCTTGAGATCATAAGCATGTTTCTGAGCTCAATATATAAAATTACTACTTATATCTTCATAACAATAATGGATAATAATATTACATATGTAACTAAAATTATTAAATTTATTTTTGTGTTATTAAAACATATTTAAAAACTAATTATGAGCTGGCTTGCTAGCTCAAGAGCTCGAGCTCTAAAATCTGTAGCTTGATTGAGCCGACTCAACTCATCTTACATCCCGATTCAAAACTTAGGGTCTTTATATGATTAAGCTGAATGTCAGAGAGTAACAATCCTAGTAAGATAAATTTCAATTTCAGCAGGCTTTGTTTACCTAATCCATAAGCAAACATCGCCCATAAAAAGTATCCAGCTCGTAGGCTTTTATTTTCTAACCAATCATACCTGGAAAGACAATAGATTAAGTGGAGGTGAACTGTAATGTGAAAACAGATTCCAGTAGAGACGTGAAATTGAGACAGCAAGGATAATAAGTTAGCATTGATAAAAAAAAATAATAATCCAAGAACACTAGGCACACCTAGGTGAATACGGAGTGGTCTGCATAACAACTAACTATTTCATCATAGTAGAGCAGGAGGCTACGTTTTTTGGCTTAAAAAGGGTTGCAATACTGAGTGTTCTTCAAGTGTTTTTTGAAGGGAGCAGTTCCAAAACTTTCCGTACCAATTTCACTCCATATTGCTACATCACTTACATAATTAGCCAATAATGCAATATATACGTGGGTAAATTTGAAGGGACTGTTTCTCAAATTTGTGTAAAAATGCTATATGTGAGGTCAAAGAGCTATCACATTAAAAATTGAACCATTGTTAAGCTAATCAAAATTTAAAAAAAAAAGGTCTTAAAAAGGTGTTTCTGCAAATACAAATCATGACATACCAAGACACACCAGAATTGGTATGCTGAGGTGTTTTTTCGGTAATGCGTAGTATAGATAGGGTGTGAATACATTTCATAGACTGTAACCTTGTGTAGTAGTGGTATCACCTCTCTTCAAAGTCAGAGAGGTCAAGGGCTCAACTATCGAGCTTAACACTGATGTAGATATTGGCAAGAAAAGAACTCGAACCTTAGTGAAAATGCTACAACCAGTCCAGGCAAGAGGATGTCACCAAAGCCTATAATACTGTAACCACCCCACGGATCAAACATGCGTGGGATTTTCAGAAGCATCGGTATACCATCCTCACCACTTCTATCACCACGGCAACCTAGAACGACAATAAAGGTAAAAAGTCATCTCTTCTACTCGCATGATTTTGGCAGATGAATGTCGTACATGAAAGAGCAACTAAGAAGGACGGTACCCACCTGAAAAAAAAGATTGTGTTATGGCATGGAACATTCACCCCATAAATATATTACAAGAAGATAATAAAAACAAGAGAGCCGTTCTTTCAAATATTGATCGCATCGAATATATGCCCGAGACAGATTTCAGAGGAATATATATCCACGAGTCTAAAGATGAGGACGTCATCTCTACTGTTAGCCGTTCTGTATATCCAATGGAATCATTGACCAAAACAGAACTTAATTCTACCCATATAAAGTCAAACCATCAACTTTTCAGCTATCTTCCAAATCAGCTGAGTTATTGATCAAACTATACAATCTGACAGCTTCACTGCCTAAGATTTTGGTTCACATAGGGAGTTGACAAAAATATTAGCAGTGAACAACCAATAATTAACAGCTTGAACAATCAAATGAGGGATTGATTCTGGCAATGTTAGCTATTGTCTCATTTCACAAGAAAGCTGTAAGTTGAGATTAAAAAAATCTGTAAGAACTTTCTGGCAAAGGAGATTAGTTACAATTACATGTGAAAGTGTTGAATTCTGTGAGGAAAAGGCACACGAGAATAATTATTTGATTTTAATTGCCCACCTATTTGAATTTCAGCACTGAACACTCTGTAGGTGCATTTGTTTTGGTGTATCATAATTAATTACATAGTAGTAAAGTTTATCAACCAGAACTCCCTTAAATTTTAAATAAATTATCAAAGGAATCCAACAGTTACAAACTTTGGCCCCTCCAAATATTGTTCCTCTCAAGATCACTCTTTAACAACTAAAATTTACAATACAGAGTGAAGTACTACGGAAGGACAGTAATAAGTGATGCCCTTGAACGAAAGTACAAGAACTGATAGATGTTTAGGTTTGATTGACGAAAAATATTAGAAATCCAATAATATTACTGCATTCTTGGTATAAAGTGTAGATGCCGAATGTAGAGAAATAAACAAGAAAGCTCTTCAAGTTTGACAGCTTTCCTTCACACCCAAGTTTGACACAATCAAAATTATTACCTTGAGATTAGGAATTCTAACTATCTGAAGAACAGTAATTATCAATGCAATTCCCTGAAATAAAAGAGTGTACAATAAGTTATCAACAAAGAGAGCCGAAACTTTCATTTAAAATTAACAAGAACATCTTTTGATAAATATGCACATGATAGAAGGCGTGTAAAAGTCTTAACAAGCCTGCCAAAAGTATGAGCTCTTTATTTTGTCTTTGATTTTGAAAAGGTAAAGGGGTTTCAATGGATCCTTAGTTTCTGGTCTTCAAGACAATATGTGTAACATCTCTTACAGCTCTAACTTTCTGAAAAAGCTCTCACCTAATGTAATGCCAGGCCAAAGGCCACAAGTAAATCTGAGTTCGAGTATCACCACCTCCCATTCATTACAAATTAATAATAAAATTGCACACAAAGCTAAGAATATTGCCGCCTCATGATGGAACATTTACTAGAAATATAATATTTAAAAAGCACATATCCAACAACTTAAATTTTAGATGCAATTGCCATTCAATACTAGCATAATTTTTGCATCAATATCAGAGATGTTTTCCTGAAATAATCCCTTCCTCAGTCCTGGAAAAAAATTATCATTCCGTAAAACTTCAAATGGACACTAACTTAAGAAAACATTTTGAATTTGACGACCCTGGAGATCTAGTTTTCCATTGTAACAAGATGATTAATTCCATTAGTCGTCTCTATGTCCATCAAACAAAATCAATTCGAGAAGATTGACATCCATCTGTAGATTCCTAACTGGCAATGGTGAATTGAGAGATCAATGATTTTACTAATGAATGAATTTTAACATGGATTAATAGTTACACTTACAAGTACATCTTGACCTATCCATGCAAAAGAGACCTCTCTGTACGCAGCCCACACCACAGCAAAAGCTACACAGAATGGAGCAACAGCCAAAGTAAGGTACGAGATAGCCCCCAAGACAGGTACTTTGATAATGATTCACCAGCTCGCTTGAAACACCTGAAAATATAACCATCTACTCGTGAAATTTACACTACTTTTACTACTTGATTCTCAGATTTTAGCAATAACATAAAAAAAGAATGACATTATGCAGGTTCGGGTAAATGTCTAATTCTATTAATATATAACCAACTGAGACATGTTAGGTTAATTTCTGATTCGGGATCATTGGCTAAATGATATTCCAGATCACAGAAATAAAAGAGTTATACCTTGATAACAAGGCAACCAAGCAAGTTTGCAAACCCTTCAAGAAAAGATAGGAAACAGAACTCAGGATGAGATTTAGGCATAAATACATGCCAATAGCAATCCTAAAATTGTAAAATGTAACTCCTGGAATAAGGCTAACAGATTAATATGCGGCAGCACATAAAAAGAAACTATTCACCTCCACACCACCAATGCAAAAGAGAACTACCAAAGAGCTCAATGAACCAGAATGACATTAGCTTGTATATAAGTATCAAGAAGCATGAGGCAACAACGACAAACAGGACGGCAGATGTCGTGTTGATATCCACAAACACTGCTTCCCCAGGAGCTTTTAATGTTTAAAAGTTCATCTGAAGCATCCTACAAAAAGAAATTAATTCATGAGGCTGCTGATATGAAGATCCGAAGCTTATAAGTTCTACTTTTAAGCTAGTTTGCCTCAAAATTTTCCAGACCTTCAACAGCTTATCTTGCTCTATAGCTCCTTCTCTGGCACTCCATGCAGACCAATAAGAAGCACATAAAATGGTCCCAACAGACATCAACCACAGAAATACTTCGGCTATATCAACCACCGGTCTCTTCGGAGAGTACAGCTGCACAGATACTACCAAAGGTAAAGTGTCAAGAAAGCTTTTTTTTGTTTAATATGTAAAAAGTGCTTTTATATTATACAAAAGGAATTAAATATTCGCACGAAATAAAATGTGCCACATAAAACTATATTCTATATAATAAAGAAACCAAAGAAGACCAAATATAACTTGAAGGAGAAAGACGTCATCTTTCAGCTGAGGATTTTAGGCACAACAAAATTACCTTTAATCTCCATGCTTCAGTACCTTTTTGCCAGATCCCTACTACTTTCTTGAGCATTTGGACTTAATCATTTCACATAATTTCAAATCAGACCATCCAAAGCATAGCTGGACAAAGAGTATTTTTAATTCTTAAATTAGTGGTGGCATTTATGTGATTACTTTTAACATATGAAAGCAATCCATTTCAATTCTTTAGATTTTGGCACTGTGTTAAGCTATTTGTCGAAACGTTTTGTTATGCAAGTTTGCCTTCAACTAAAGAAACAAAGGAATTCCATTGGCTAATCCATACAAATTGCACCTTGTCAATGGTTTGGAATCTGGGTATATTAATATGGTTATAGTCTGATAAGTACCAATTAGATAAATGATTTAATGCTTTGCCGCTGTGAGAAGCTACAACACAGATCATGCCACTACTGGAAAACAACTGTAAAATGACTTGATGTTATTCGTTAAATACTAAGCTGGGAAAATATCACCCAGAAAATAAAAGAAAATAAAAACCATAACACACACTCTCCTTTAGCACCAAGTTGCAATGACAAATGAATATAGAAAATTTCCGTATCCCCCTGGCTATGATTACGCTTATTGCCAGTGCATTGCTCAATTTCAACAGACATCATTAGAATACGGGTAATTGGACACCATCATAAGAGCCATCAAGAGTTCAATCAAGCAAGAAACATTATAGGCAACAGGAACTATCAGCGGACATGTGCAACAGAGAGGCAGAAGAGTAATCACTCAATAAAAAATCACCTGATGAACCATTTGACAGCATATTCCCCAGCCTAGATCCAGCATCTTGAGGGAGCATGACAGCAGGAATGTGAATATCTAGATCAGTTTCATCAGGCTCACAAACCATCTTGTAGAGTTCTGCGGAGATAAGGAGTGACTAGTTTATATATAGAAGAAAATGGAAATAAAGAAGTAAATAATATGTTCTAAGAAAGCATCAACCCACTGAATCCATGTACCAATTAAATTGTTTGTGTCACTTATGTTTGTAGCATCTGCTCATCATGCAAAACATGCAACAATCTAACAAATTATCAACAATACGATGGGATGAAAATTCATACATGCAATTAGACTCTTAGCTCTTTATCCTTCATTTCAACCTAAATGTGAAACCATCATCTTTATTAAACAATATGCCAATGAGCTCAGTCATGTAACTACATACACCAGCAAGGGTCAACCTTTCCATTTTCAACCCGGAAATGTGAAGTATGAACCATGATATAGAACTTTTGCGAAGTATAATATGAGAAAAGTTGAGCAATTTTGCACCACCTCAAACTGGCATTATAGACTGCAAATGAACTTTCATCAAAGCATTAGAAAATATTATCATTACCTTTCTGGTTATTTATAATAAGAAGTGCTGAAGCACCAGCAGCTTCAGCGAAGTTTGTCTTTGTGGTGAATTTGCAGTTACCTCGATCCACCATTATAACATCTCCAGAAAACTACAAGCATAAATGGTTAGAAATTCAAAATAGCATCAAGGCTTATTGATTCCATCGAAACAAATAAAAATCAATAAGACCCAAGCAGGCTAGCAGCTATAACCTTTTTCTTGGGAGTACTGCAGCAAGCCCGAGGGTCTGACAGAGTTAGGCGAGTTTGATTAGCATTTTTCTCTCCTTTGATATTATGGCTTTGCCAAATCTAGCACCAACACCAACAAATTCTGCATCTTCCACACCGTCAACCCAAGTTTGAACTTTTACCTGAAAACGAACAGCTTTTGTTAGAAGCTTTAAAATGCGAAAAATAATTAAACATAACATGTGAAAATGCATTGATCGATAAAATTAATATGAAAGCGTTTGGGCACCACATCGAAAATTAATGGTCATGTAGTCTACATTCTACATCCGCCAATTTAAGCCCAAAAGAACTATAACATGTAAATTTATATTTATATTTAATTATTTAACATTACAAAACACCACCTCTATGTGAATAGGTGAGAAATTAAAAAATTAGTTGAATTATTATACAAATCAAGCTCGAACTTACACCTGGATGCCATTACCATCCCTAAGATGAACATGATGGCAATTCGTAATTGTATGCTTGAATAATTGGAGGGAACACATTTTGGATAATGATAACAAATCACTCCAGTTTCACCAAATGAACATCATTCAATAAAAAAAAATGCAGAATCATAATTCAATACACATTCTTCAATCTCATGTTAAATTAGAGACAAAAAATTAAGAAATAAGTTAGAGAAAGTAGTGGCTCAATCATCTGCAACATCGTGGATAAATGTGCTAAAGGACGATAACACATTTTTTCCGTAATTTTAAATTATGAGATACAAGTACAGCATATCCTAATAAAAGCATAACATTAAAATCAAATTACCAATTCACTTGCATAACTAGCACAATCTTCAGATGATAGAATTTTTGTTCGGTTTCCATCCCCCTTTGTCAGATCCAAACGCAGCGGAAAAACAAACAGTAAACATATCTGACCCGGGGACGGACGATCGCGCCCGATTCATATATCAACATGCAAATATCAAAATATAATGGACGAAAAAGAATTACCGTTCACCGACGTGAATCTGATGCGGTGACCCTCGAGTCCAATCAACCTGACCAGATCTTCAAGCGCAACACCAGTGCTAGTGTGATGTCGGCTTTTCGATGAGAGTGTGTATAGAGTGGAATTCATTTAACCCTAGAGATTAACATATATTTATAGGAGTTTGGGTCACTTATTTTGGCTAGGGTTCTTAGGGTCCAACGGGCCAACCATTGGCCCATTGGCTTGTAGGGCATCTTATGCTAACGATCTCTCACTTGCCCAAAAGCCAACACAAAACTGCAAACTCATAATTCAAGTAATTCAATCAAATTGAACAACGTGATATACTACCGTACATAATTATGAGACATAAATATATCAAATGTTTTAATTTTAGAACTTTTCAAATATAGAAAGTCCACCAAAGTGAGGAGTTTTCAGAAATTAAATTCAAATCACTCAATTTGAGCACATAATATTTAAGTCTCAATTCTCATCGATAGATCAGCGACCGGTTGATTGTGACCCAACTAGGCTCAAGTGTATGATAGCAGTAGGATCACAACCTTTGTGATTTTAGAAGTCAAACAACTTCTAGGGCTTAACATGAATGCCCCATTGTCGATTAAACTCCTATAATAGACAATGGCCGAAATATAATTCCAGCAACAACCTACCGATCGTGGGTAGCGTCTAGCATCTGCGCTTCATGAAGACCTAGATACAAATGACTAGCAACATACGAGAACCTTTCAGCCATAGTTAGCATGCAGTACATTCCTTTCACTCATATGTCCCGATTGAATCTAGGGCATTGGTTGGTCGAGGCCCCTTATAATTTCAATAACTATGTATTTGTTTCACGTGATATGATTCATTGTGTGCGTTTATGAAAAACTCTTTTTTTCACAAGCACTACCCCCACTCTGGCCAGAGATTCCATCATGGTTCATCAAGAGCAGTGGTGAATCCCCAACGACAATCATAGGCATCTGACAGCAACATTGAATACCCAAAATAACAACTTTATGACCCGCATATGATGAGTCATTAAATCAAAGTACACAGCTATCTGCAAGACCTCAATGCCGCCTCGGGTCATGAGGAGTAATGGTGCACAAGTATGACTAGAATTTCTATACTCGACAAATGGTAACCAATTGTAGAATTCTGAGTAGGCTCGTTCAGTGAACTCGTTCCTAATGAGCACATATTCATGTGTGCTGACTTCTCCAAGTCAAAGCCGATGAAACGCGGCGCACTACACTAGACACATTAAAATACCAGTCTCTAACGAACATATATCGATATCCCATTCTCGAAGGCTCATCGACCAGGAACATTTAGAAATCGCAGTCGAGAATGTATTTCATGGTCACCATCATATACATAACCACATTCTATGGACTATAGCAATCTCAAAGACTTCATCAATGCATCAAGATGCATGGTTAAAGAGATGAAAAAGTGCCATATATATTAATATTCAAACAAAGATTTGTCATAATAAGATTACAAGTATAATCAATCAACTATTGATTTACTTAATCACATATGACAACAATATCTTTCACTTTCCCAAAGCCAACTACTCATGTGTCTCAAGACCATCTTCCCAAGATGTCTGACAGACACCAATCGTTGCAAAGGCTTTGTCATAGGATTCACTATATTTTTTCTGTAAAGCAATTCTCTCGATAATAATGTTGTCTCTATCATCTCTTCCATTAGATGGTATTTTCTCAATATATGTTGAATACTGATGAGATCTTGACTATTCATAACAGCTCACAATGTTGTCACGGTATATAAGGGTTGTGTCAACCTACTAGAAATTATACCCAACTATTGGATGAAATTTCATATCCAAACTGTCTCTTTGCTGCACCGTATGCTGCAATGTATTCAGCTTCAGTGTGGAATTCGATGTGGTGTCTTGCTTGGAACGTTTCCAAGAGACAACATCATCATTAAGCTTAAATACAAATCCGAACATCGATTTGGTATCATCTAACCCTACGTGGGCAGGACAATAATACCTTCTCACGTCTAACTAGCTCATCCCACGGATGGAAATGTCGTACCCAAAACCCCACGTGGGTGAGTAATCTAAAAAGTTAACATAACCGCACCCTTAATTAAGTGGCAGTTAAACACACAGCTTTCTAATGCCATGCCCCCCACGTGGGTGAGTAATGCAATATGACATAAGTAGCGTCTCATGGCTTACTGTTGATGGAAGGCAGGAATCAACAAACCCTTTTGAGCTCCATATTTAAAAATTTTTAATCATATTCAAAAAAGGCATTTAACTTATTTTAAAATCTCATTAAGGGCTTGTTTGTTTGTTTGCCGGATTCATGCAACTATGTTTTATTCATGCATCATCACATGTACTAATAAAACATACAAACAAACATTTATCATACATCACATACATAATAAAATTAAATATGAACGATTACGATCTTTTTCCTAATTGATCCACGTGAGCCATATGTGGATCACATGTCTGTCTAAGGTGATGCAGGTATGAAATGCAATCCTATTACATTTTTGCTTCCATTATACATGTCTTGATTCTTGGTGCTCCATCTTCAATCTCGATCTCCCACTAATTCTAATGATTTTACATTTAAATTGTGCAAACAAGAAAATAGAGATACAAATACAGGGTGGGATACATCAGAAAATAGAGGGAGCAGACTCGCAGGCCCAATAACCAAAAAATAAATTATAATGAAACAATAAAAACCTAAACATTCACCTAAACACATTGGTCAAGGCCCGTAATCATCCACCACGCAATCTCATCATATGTAATTAAACATTAAACTAACCATTACATCATATGTAATTGTACTAATTACATCACATGTAATTAGAGCATAATAATTAATTTATAATCGTTTCCCACTAATTGTATCTAATTGAAAATAAAATTAACAATTAAATAAAACCAATTTATTTATTTTCTAATTAATTAAATTTCAATAAATTGGTAAAATCTCTATTTTACCTTTTAATCAGCATATTAATATAAATAAAACTAATAAACTAAATGAAACATTTTCATTCAATTTTCAATTAATTAAATTTTCAACTAATTGGTTAAATCTCCATTTTACCTTCTAATCATAATCAAAAATCATATTTTTTTATTTAATATTAATCAAAATAAAATCAACAAATTAAATGAAACATTTTCATTTAATTTTCAATTAATTAAATTTTCAATTATTTGGTACAATCGCTATTTTACCTTTTAATCATAATATTATTCAAAAATAAAATTAATAAACTAATTGAAACACTTTCATTTAATTTCCAATTACTTAAATTTTCAGTTACTTGTAAAATCTCCATTTTACACTTAATAAATTAAAAATCATATTTTTAATAAATTATGTTTATGATTTATTGTTTCAAAAATTAATATCCGGATAGAACATCTAAAATGACCCAAAATTGATAATGGACTCCAAACCAATTTGGATCCAAATTAAACCAATCGAAAGCACATCTTTCGAAAACAGCTTTTTTTTCTGAAAATTACTGCAGCGTACCTTAAAATCGAAAATTAGGGTTTCTGCTGCTAGGTTTCCCGTGCCGACAGCCACTATTGCCTCGCCAGCCCGCTGTAGTGTTCATCGTCGTTGCCTTGGTCTACACCGATGCAGCAGCATCCCGGGCCGCGCACACGAAGGTCAACTCGGACAAAGCAGTTCGCGATGCACCCATGCGCAACCCAGAAGCCATTATCGCAAAACAAATTTGAGCGATCTTCTGCAACAATTGCAGATCCACGATTTTTTTTTCCAAAAAACTAGTCCGAGCTCGCACTCTTTTTATTCCAATTTTCTATGTTTTCCGGACTCTAAAATTTCTGAAATTTAAACACGATTATAATTGAAGGGAAACGATCTAATAAAAATTAATTATTGAATATTTCAATCAAAGCGCAACCTGGCTCTGATATGACCACTTGGTTTTCCAATCCCCCTTCGTCAGATCCAAATGCAGCGGAAAAACAAACAGTAAACAGATCTGATGCGGGGACGGACGATCGCGTCTGATTCATATATCAACATGCAAATATCAAAATATAATGCACGAAAAAGAATTACCGTTCATCGAAGGGAATCTGATGGCGGTGGCCTTCGAGTCCAATCAAACTGACCAGATCTTCAAACACAGCACCAATGCTAATGTGATGTCGGCTTTTCTATGAAAGTGTGTGTAGAGTGGAATTCATTTAACCCTAGAGATGAACATATATTTATAGGAGTTTGGGTCACTTATTTGGGCTAGGGTCCAACGGGCCAACCATTGGCCCATTGGCTCGTAGGGCATCTTATGCTAACAATTTTGAAACTCGATCTTCACAACATACACTTGCGATAAAGTTTAATTTACATTCAGCTCAAACACACATAATTTAACCAATGCAAGCTTTATCTCTCTCTCTCCCTCTCACACCCCAAAAACTAAATACTCATAGATACAAAAACAAATTAATCAAAAATTACCTTCTGAATCAATGAACTGAAAAGGGAAATCAAAGTTGAGGATCCATAAATAAAAATTCGCCGGAGAAAACATTGATCAATAATTGCTAAAATGCCAACATACATAAAGAGAAACAACATATACTAAAGAGAATAACAAAGATCTAAACATATCACTGCCACAAGAATAAACGCCTCATTAACAAATTAAGGTCAAATACAACCACAATACAAAACATCAAGATTAAATCTTCAGCAAAGAAACGTAAAAAGAATGACAACCCAGCAAAGAAACCACCAAAATATCTACAGGGCCCACAAAAAAACGAAATAAACAGCAAAAAATTACCAGGACAAAATCATTCTCACATCCGGGCTTTTTGGGAGCCAGATCGTCATCATGGACTATGTCACCGGCTGTCACTCCATATGGGATGCAAAAGAGCATCAATAAAACAGCGCATACGAAAAATCTCTGAAATTCCATGGCGGAGCTTCAGATATTTATGAGTAATTTACTCTTTTATTTCTTGATTTCACTGCATCACCACCTCTAAACATTTACAGACACCTTTTTGAGGGGGAAATCAACCAACAACAAATAAAAATAATGTTGCCTTCTCATCTATATGAAACTAATAAAATCATATGCGGAACTGCGTAAACTGCGAAATGAGAAAAGGAAGGTGTCAGATTTACTGTGTATGGACTCCAGTCTCGAGGTCTGCTGGGCAGCTGCTACCTAGGGACTTACATTGTGGCCGAACGGGGGAGGCGTGACTGGGGCAGTGGGTCAACCCAAATAATGTAGAGAAATTACATATTGATACCACTTTTTAAAACATGTTTCAATTAAATCTAGTAAAATATTCTTTTCAATTGAATACATATTGTGAAAATCTTCTTTCAACTAAGTCCATTTTTATGAAACCCTAATCTAATTAGTCATTTGATATTCCTAAAATACTATTGTTATAAAACCAATTTATAGCAGTTGAATTATCTCTTCATCGTCGTGAGAGTTGGTGATGGTCGCGTGTTCTGGAAATCAGCAATGGTGGTTAGGCGAGTAGTATAGAGCGGTGGCGGTGTTGTGGTGGAGGCGACGACGACTCCTTTTCATTTTGCCAAATGTCATTCTTCTCCAACCACAGAAAATCGATGTTTTGTTTCAATTTTATTTGCTGTTTTTATGGTATTTTTGGATTTTAATTAACATTGAACTTTTATTTCAATTTTGGTGCACATTTCGTGTTTGCTAAAAGGTCTATTTAGGTAAACAAATTTTTTTGTAGCAAATTTGGAAAAGATAAACAACATATCACCTCATTCCAAAGGTTTTGATTTATTTTTTTTCCACTTTCATTTGTTTATGTACAACATACCAAGCAAAAAATAGACTATAAATTCCATTTTAATTTGTTTACATACTGTTTTCATTTCTAAACTTTCAGATATCATGCCACCGGAAGAATCTATAATAACATAAAGATGCATATATCAAATTCCTAACAATATATCGGTGAGGTAGCACTATCTTATCTTCCCAAATCAAAGTTGAAGAACTAACAATCTTAACAACCAAGCAACACATAGCGGTGCATGTAGTCTACCAGTACATGTAATTTACATGCGTCGTTAGTCTACCGTTGCATGTATTTTACATGCACCGATAGTCTATCGATGCATGTAAATTACATGCAAGGGTAGACTCAGCATTTGCATTGGTTCTCAAATTATATAATAAATAAGTATCATATAGTAAGTGTTAAAGACGATAATAAATAACACTTAAAAATGAAGATACGTATGTGTATTATATTATCATTTGAAAAATAATATACTTTTGTTACGAGATTATTCAATAATTTATCATATATTATATACTCATCCATAATAAGAATTTAATTTCTAAAATAATATATGTATATTTAATTTGTTATAAGATCAATTATGAAAATTATAGAATGAGAAATTAGTTCATATTTTTACGATTGTTTTATGTAGTGATTACATAAAAAAACATAGTATATTAGTGCATCACCGTCTATCATTGCATGTAAATTACATGCATTGATAGATTCTAGTAAGTCGGTGCATATGAATTATATGCACCGCTGAGTCTATTGGTGCATGTAAATTACATGCACCGATAGACTTTTACTATATTTAACCAAAACCAGTTTTTTTGTATATAATTTGAATATGGAACATTTTTTCCTCGTTAATTTTTTTAAAAATTAATAGCAAACTGAAATAGAAGGCTCATGAGCTGTTGGTGCATGTAACTTACATGCATCTTTAGACCTATCGGTGCATGTAAATTACATGCATCGATAGACTTATGAGTTGTTGGTGCATGTAAATTACATGCACCATATATTATATACTCATCCATGATAAAATTTAATTTCTAAAATAACATATTGTACATTTAATTTGTTATAAGATCAATTGTAAAAAGTATAGAATGAAAATTAATTCACATTTTTATGATTTGATCATTGTTATGTAGTAATTAGATAAAAATATATAGTATATTAGTGCATCATAGCTTATCGTTGCATGTAATTACATGCATCGATAGATTTTAGTAAGTCGGTTCATGTGAATTACATGCACCGCTGAGTCTATTGGTGCATGTAAATTACATGCACCGATAGACTTATACTATATTTAACCATAAACAGTCTTTTTATATATAATTTTGAATATGGAACATTTTTTCCTCATTAACTTTTTAAAAAATAATAGCAAACTGAAATAGAAGGCTCATGAGCTGTTGGTGCATGTAAATTACATGCACCTTTAGACATATCGGTGCATGTAAATTACATGCACCGATAGACTCATGAGCTGTCGGTGCATGTAAGTTATATGCACCAAGGGTTTCTGTGGACCCGACTCGGGCACAAATTAATTTATCCCTTATCCGGTACCACATTCTCTAAGAACAATACGCATGGGTTTCAAAACCTTTTCGGAAATAGCGGAAGCGTTTAGTCAAACATTCATTTTTAGTAGCGGAAGCGTTTATACATTCTAATTAGTAACAAAATACATCCCAGTACAAACTCCTTATAATGGTCCGCCACTTAATAAAAGAGAAAATACTATAACAGTCCTGGTAAGCCAACATTTCCATTTTTCCTAATTTCCCTCTGGTTCTAGCTCCGGTACTCCTGTATCTGGAACTCACAATAAATAATAAGGAAAACAGAGGTTAGTCTTTGGGGACTTATGACTTAGTGAGGGAATAACAATGGCTTTTATATCTGTAATTATCAAACAATGCAATTTCTCAATATGATATGTTGTGTAACAAAGATCTTGCAATCAAGTAATTGTCAATAATGAACCGTGATGATTTAGGATTTCAGAGTGAATATCGTGGGCTAAAGAGGTGGCTCCCACCGGACAGTTCGGCGTAGCATTTTTCCCCACATATTCAGATAGGATCTGTACATTCAGTCATTTACGAGCCAAGTGAACCATTCTCCGGACCGTAAAACGGTGCGCGTTGTTCATATGAACCATATACCCCGGACTGTCATCCGTTGTTCATTGGACTCACTTTCCGGGCCGAAGCCCGCGTTGTCCAGTGGATAAATATCCAGGGCTCCATTCATTCAGTCATTCAGTCAAATGATTCGTTCAATCAGAGGATCGATAACATTCGAGATAAATAAACATGCAGATCAAGATGACCAATGGAACGAGATAATGTACAATATGATGACAATATAATATAAAAGGGAAATAATAATAATAAGATATTGTAAATTCC
>CAJQUN010002690.1:0-23708 GCA_907163345.1 Haberlea rhodopensis | reverse complement strand
AAGTAAAAGGAAAAAAAACACCATCTCAAGCAAGTTTATAAAGTTTTGCAATATGACCGACTAGATGCGGAAACAATAAACTAAACTAATCGAAGCAAACAAAAATCATAGAAAGTCCCCATCCTAATTTATTCATTTTTTGTTTTGAATCTCCCACTAAAAATATCTCTTGTTTTAATCTATATCTACAATAAACTATGGATCAGAGTATAATGTAAAATCGACTTGAATCACCACCATTTCCAATATCATCGCACAAGTAAAAATTGGAGAAAATGATCCTCCAAGAACCACCACCATTTCCAATATTTTCACAACCCCATCATCGCACAAGTCAAACTATTGGGGAAAATTAACCTCCAAAAAATAAAAGTACATAGAGTCGGCGATAATTAATGTAACCCCAAACACAAGCATGCACGTAATTCAATCCTGGAAAATGAGACCAACCTAAAAACAAGACTCCAAAAACGTGTAGCAACCGGCGCAACGAACCAGGGCAAACGATATCCAGAAGAACTTCAAAGCAAAAAACATCCCAAAAAATGAGAGAAGCAATATATAACTTATATAGAGCATAAAGCAATTATTGCAAACCACCAAACATCCCAACCCAGCGAGGGACGGCCGAAACGAATGATGAGCTCCCCCATCGATTTGATATCCTGCAACCAAAGCATCCCCATTGATCTGATATCATGCAACCAAAGTATCGGACAAAGAAACCAACACCCAAAAAAACAAAGAACAAAATAAAAACTGTTGGTCCGAAGCGAAATTCTCCCAAAAAAACAATAATGAGGGCATCGCGAAGTGTGAGCAGCCTCAGCATTAAATGCAATTATGCGGAAATGATCGGCAAGAGACGCGTGACAGACGAACAAGGTAGAAGCAAAGATAAGAGCTCGAGACTTGGGGGGAAAAAAGTAAGGATATACTGTCATCCAACAGTGATTTCATGTAAATAGAATTATATCACTGTTCAACACACTGTTCTTTTATAATAATGTATAATTTATTTATTTTTTATTGAGGAAAGTGATTTTTATAAGATTTCCGGGCTATCGTCAAATTCGAACTCGAAAGAAACGCGAGATTTTAACACCCAATTAAGACCGACGGCTTGTTTTTTACAACATACAAAATTTTAATTGTCATTAATTAAATATTATAATAGACAAAATCTTTGATTTTAGGATGTTCGACAATCTTTCAACCCATCCTCTTTCAAATCGTTGCCACCGACTCCCGAACTCTGCTGTCAGGAATTCTAAGAAATCTCCAAAAACTTTACCCGAGCCAGCCTCTTAAACAACCCTAGAAAGTAATACTATTTGCGGATAACACGGCCATTCTTTCTTGAAAGTGCAAAGACTAATCTATATATTCAAGGATTGTTGCTTAATTGTTTCCATCGTTAATCTTTGTAACCCTTTGTGTGGTGTTTGCGGAAGCGTTTACGTAAGTATTTTTAAAGAAAGTTGTTTCCTTTTATTTAATTGATTTGGATTATTAGCTTTCGAAGTCCTCCAATTCTTCATCTGAACCCCACTTATTTTGTTATCCATCTAGCTCGTGAGACGTTGATGTTAAGATCATTAAAATAATCATAGGAGGATATGGTTTCTTCAGCGGTTTCGTGGTCTTGTACCCCTTTCAAATCCAATTTCAAAGGCAGCAGTGGGAGCAGCAGCAATGGTTCTTCCGATCCCCCCCACTCATTTCCAACCTTTTTTTTCTCTTCCGAAGCTAATGTAATTCCAAGAAGAAACAACCCGGTTATTTGTGCTTGTGGTGTGGCTCCGCCTAAGGACTTGACACCCGCCAACTTCAATGTACACTTCTGCTCGAAACAATGTGGTTCTCTTTTTCTTTATTTATTGGTTTCAATTGGGTTTTAGTGGATAAACTTACTTACGTGAATTTAGAATCCGAACCCCTTCGGACTCTGAGCATATATGAATTTGGTCCTGTTTTGGCAAGGACTATGTTTAAATGATTCAGTTTTGGGAGGAGCATATTTACCTTAGCTTTAAGTCCACAACCCCCCAAATATCATCTGTCAATTTGGTTTGGCATGCTATGCTCTGAGTATTATCTTTCTCCTGATAAATTTATGCTTTCCCGTGAGTTTGTTTCCTTTGTGATGTAACTTGGAGCCAATATTTTAGTTATCGTTGCAGAAGTAAATCATCGTCCAGTCTGTATGGAGTTGCTGTTATGTATTTGTATTGTTTCTTGCTAGTGATTCTTAAGTTTCTCTTTCATATGTTTGCTGCCGTTGCCGTGCTTTACAATGGTGCCTTAGAATTGTCTTCATATTTTAAGCTGATTACAAAAGGATAGAAGTATCCTGAAATTATGGCATCCCAAGCTTATTCTCACCAAAGAAACTTTTAGCTTGCGCAAGTACTAAAGTTCAGACCTATACGTGTATGTTCATAAGGCACTGTTTATGTGTTCTCTTCAGGGTTCTCATCAAGCAGAGGCTTTGAAGGTGGGGAAGCGGCCGACGGATGATTCTGATGTGCTTATTGAATGCAGAGATGTCTATAAATCTTTTGGGAAAAGCACATCTTAAGAGGTGAGCTTCAAGGTGACTTTCTTGAATTATGATATAACTTACTCAAAAGTTAGAAGGATGCATGCGTATATTCAAAATATAATTTGTTTTTTTTTCCATTCTTGTTTAGCCCCCATTACAAGGACACGTGCCAATACCCTACAAGAATGAAACTTCGTTCATATTGACTAATATGATGATTTAGTAACATCTTAGACAGAACCGCTACCATTGAGGAGGGAAAACTGTAGAGAGTTACAGTGTTCTTTCGTTTGGAGATAAGAATAAATACAAAATCAGTGAAAGTGTAGATGATTGTTGATTGTTCAGTGCCCTTGTTCTGTTTCTACCGGCTGGAATGATGAATGAAATTCAATTCTCAAAATTTGTTTTATAAAAAGTTCTTTTGTAGATTAAGCATGGGGAGGCTGTTGGAATTATTGGGCCATCTGGGACTGGTAAATCAACCATCTTGAAGATCATGGCTGGGCTTCTTGCTCCTGATAAGGTAGTTCTTACTTTATACTTTTCATTTTGGTCATGTATCTTATTTCCGAGTTTTTTAGACACAAACATGCTCCAGAAAGGCTGATTTTTTTATTGGCTTATTGTGAATCTTTAAAAAAAATCTGGGCTTATGATTAGGGTGAGGTTTTGATTCGAGGTAGAAGGCGACATGGATTAATCAGTGATGACGAAATATCTGGTCTTAGAATCGGCTTGGTAAGATGTAAATCTATGCAAATACGTAATATGAAAATCGGCTTGGTAAGATGTAAATGTATGCAAATACGTAATATGCTCAAAAGAGCAGCAGAACTCTAGTCACTTGTGTATGCAGCGATTTTTCTTCTCAGTACCTTGATTCTATTTCTTTATTGTGGCAGGTCTTCCAGAGCTCAGCACTTTTTGATTCTTTGTCTGTTCGCGACAATGTTGGTTTCCTATTGTAAGATTATGGGGCTACTTTTTAAATGTCAATTATTCCTTATCCTACAGACATTAGCATTTAAATTTGTTTGTTTGTTTCATAATTCTGAAGAATTCCATATTTTAAATGTCAGATATGAAAATTCAACGATGCCTGATGATCGTATTTCAGCGCTTGTGGCAGAGACTCTAGCAGCTGTTGGTTTGAAGGTAGGCATTTGATGATCTAATCTTGGGTCTGTCTCGTTCAACTTACCGTTTGTTTGGAAAGTTAATTAACATGAACAAATTACATTTTGTATGATTCTATTTTTTGCTGATAAGCTGGAATAACTAATTCTAGTTTTTTATAATCTTAGTTTGACTCTTTTTTAAAACTAATAAGCTATGATATTTATGTGGCGTCAAGGTTACTTTAAGATGCCTACTAAGTTGGAAACATTTGGAGCAATCTACTGTGTATACTGAAACAAGCTAAACAGTATACCAGAAATTTGTTTTACTCCAAATTATTTAGAAAGAAGCAGGATAGTCTGTAAGGGTTGTTCATGTTAGCTATGTTCAGTTATTGTTCTCCTTGATATGCTTTTTTTTGAAGAAGATCAAATGAATGTTGTTTTGTAGGGAGTTGAAGATCGGTTACCATCTGAATTGTCTGGTGGGATGAAAAAAAGGGTTGCTTTGGCTCGATCTATAATTTTTGATACTGCTAAAGATTCAATAGAGCCTGAGGTATAGTATTAGGGGCTTCCATATTGTATCTTGTCTTTCCATGTTATGCCTTGTCTGTTCTTTTGTCGACGAGAAATCGTAATTTTTTTCTTTTTTTATCATTTTTTGACAGTCAGTACTTAGTTGTTGATTTTGTTTCTTCTTATCATTTTGTGATAATACTTAAACAGTCCTATCTGGATCAGTTAATGAGTAACTGATAATTTTGTGATAGTTATCATTGGCGTTGTCTTTTATTGTTCATATTTTGGATTAGGCCCATTGTTATAGTAATTGTATGAAACTGAGTTATGACATGAAACAGTTAGAACTCCATTTATCTAATTTTGAAAGTTTTTAATATATCTGTTGTTGGAGTTACATAAATGTTGATTTTCAAATGAAAAAATGGTGTCTCAAAGTCAAGTATTATGTACTAAAGTTACTCGACGTAAGAGTAAATGGAATTGCTAAAGCTGTGAACCATCATAAATGCATGTAAATGTATGATGAAGTTTACTTTTTCTTTGACGGCGATTCAAATACCGAGCAGGTGCTCTTGTATGATGAGCCAACTGCTGGACTTGATCCAATTGCATCCACAGTAGTTGAGATCTCATCCGTTCTGTTCATATGAAAGGAGAGGATGCAGTGGGAAATCCCGGGAAGATTGCGTCCTATGTGGTTGTCACCCATCAACACAGCACAATTAATAGAGCCGTCGATAGGTATGGACTAGATTTTTTGTTTAATAAGAGCAAAAATTTTAGTTTTATTTTACCCTTTACCATCGCTACTTGTTTGATCTTTTCTAGGCTTTTGTTTCTGTACGAAGGAAAGGTTGTATGGCAAGGAATGACCCGAGAGTTCTGCTTGTCAACAAATCCAATTGTCCAGCAGGTAAAAATCAGTTTAAAGGAAAAAGTATTTCATGATGCCTCTTTTCAACTCAAATATCATTCAAGTTCAGATCTTTTTAACAACTTTTCAACCAACTGCTTGATTGGCGCAAAATCATTAGTTTTAGCAAGAATACAACCTTACTTCCCGAATGAGTGAGCGATACGACCTGACATTCTGTTTCATGTATGTATGTATGCTTATAACTATTTTCAGTTTGCATCGGGGAGCTTGGGCGGGCCATTAGGTATTAGCCAGCTGAAAGTCCAGTGACATGAGAGAGCGAATGCATCATTGCACGAGAATTTGAAAGCTGCTTCTTTGGATCTTATGCCTTAATAATGTAGTAGAGTTTCGAAGCTCGTAATTTTGTTCTTGGTGTATGTACCTCTAAACCGAAGTAGTATAATCTCTAAAAGTTCGTCTAAATGGTCTTCTTTGTGGATAGTGGCATAGAAATAGGAGTGGGCATGGATAATGTATTTCATGTTTCTGTTCGGATAAGCTGAGTGTCGTTTATTGTAACACAGTAAAATGTATGACTAAACATTTGGGATCTGGCTCGCTCACTTATTCGATCTACTTCAATTTAACCCAAAAAAGAAACATAAAAAAAAACAAAAACCTTCTTAATCCAATCAAAGTTAGACTCAGTATCCCCCAATAGGGGGGGATGTTGTTCCGAATTCATCAAAAAATGGAACCAGTCTGTATGATGAGCAGAAATAAAGGTCGTCCGTCCCTCGAAAGTATATCCTATATTTAGTCACCGAAAACTTGATCAATTGGGGATCCTCAATCTTACTCCGAATTTCTTGGAATAATCAAGGAACAAATTAACGAGTTTCATTTTCTTCCATATCGTAAAATTTTCATCTTTATTCAACCAACAAGATTCCCTCTCCACGCTTAGTTTCTCGGGAAAAAAAACATTAATTATCGTACATTCTCATGGTTGGGATCATCCTCCTCCAGGTCCCGTGACATGGGAGATCAAACTCCACCACAAACGCCGACGTCGTCCTCCTCTTCCTCTGCCGCACCACCACCCCAGGCTTTAACTCTCCTCCAGCCCTCTTCCAAGAAGAAAACCAAGCCCGTCAAAGTATTCCGCGTCTTCCTCCTCTTCCGATCTTTCCCCATCATGACCCCTGCCTGCAAACTCCCTTCCCTCCCCGGTGGCCGCATCCCAGACACACGCGCCGCCGCTGGGGCCCGAGTGACCGGGACCCTCTTCGGATACCGAAAAGGCCGCGTCAGTCTCTCCATTCAAGAGAACCCCCGTACCCTACCCACATTGGTATTGGAGCTGGCAATGCAGACCCAAGTCCTGCAGAAGGAGATGAGCCTGGGCATGGTACGCATCGCCTTGGAATGCGAGAAACGGTCGGAGAAAGACAAGACGAAGCTGGTGGACGAGCCTCTGTGGACGATGTTTTGCAATGGGAAGAAGATTGGGTACGGCGTGAAGAGGGAGGCGACGGAGGAGGATCTGCATGTGATGGAGGTCCTGAAGGCGGTGTCGATGGGGGCGGGGTGCTGCCAGGGCGGTCGGAGGTGGAGGGGCCTGACGGAGAGATGGCGTACATGCGGGCTCATTTTGAAAGAGTGGTGGGATCAAAGGATTCGGAGACGCTATATATGTTGAGCCCAGATGGGAATAATGGACCTGAATTGAGTATTTTTTTTGTAAGGATATGATGAATAAATTATTATTATTATATAATATTTTGTTTGATTGAACATGCAATCGTAGTTCGTTCATCACATTTCTCAAATTTTATAATTTGGAAATGATAATTAGTATGTGCATGCAAATGAATAATTATATTTCATTTGAGACAGTTTTAATGGTTTACACTGCAAATTCAATGTAAGCTGCATTTGATCACAACCAACAATTTTTTTAAGAACATTGAAAAGTGTAGGAAATCATTTCATTTTCATTCAAACGGGTTTTCAACTTGTAGGAAATGATTGAGAGAGAGAGAGATAGATAATAGTAGTCTCTGGCTTTTCTATGCATTTGATAAAGAACACTCCAGGTGTTCTTTATTAGACTCAATTTGTTTCTATTTGATGGAGATGAAACAAATTGTATAAATATATCAAATTGTTTCATCTTAGGCTACGTTGGTATGTGTGATAGGATAATTGATGGATAGATAATTCGGTGGATAAATAGATGATTATTAAAGTAATGGATAAACAATCTTGTGTTTGGTATGTATGATTAATAAGATATGGAAAAATAATAATAATTTTGGTTTAGTTGATTAAACATGGGATAGATGTAAAGTAAGTGCGAAATGACCAAAATACCATTTAATAAGTTATCTTATTATATTGTCGTGAGTAATCAAAAGTGCTAATATAATATGCTCTCAAACGGTTCTCCTTTCGTATTTTGCCTAGTACAACACATTCAAGTTGACAAATAAATAAAATCACTGTAATTTTCCAAGTCTAGGCTGAATATACACATGAAATTTTATAAGATTTCGTGCTATAAAATTTGCTTTCAAGGGACTATATTATAGATTTTACTTCGCATTTTCTTGGATTTATGCTCAACACATGCATACATTGGACATGAGAACACGGAATAGACTCACTAAAACAGGTTAGGATTTATACATGTATAAGCATACATTGGATATTCAAACAATGCAATATCTTAGATTTATGCTCAACACATGCATACATTTTGACAGATTTAAACATAGATAAATAGAATATAATTATTTTAGTTAACCAAAATCTAATTATTCTATATTATCACTCATAATATGCTACTGTCAATAAAATTTCAGAGTCAATGATGAATCAAGATTTTATACATAGAAGGGAGAAAAATGTGAAATTCAAAAACTAATGCTCTAACAAAGCCGACCCCAAGAGCAAAAAGCACCTGAATTTATATGTTGTATATGCATACAATCTATTTCAGTAGACCATAGATGCTTGAATAACAAACTGAAATAAGACGGTATAGAACAAGCTTCCAATACATTAAAGTTCGAAGTATTCAAAAGTGAACAATAGATGTTTTGTACATCACGAGTCAATGCATAACATAGAACTCGTGCATCTACCATTGAACCCCTCCCACCCAATAAGCGCGTAAATGAAGTTCAAATCACGGTTGCAAAGACCATTTACTGCAATAGTACCCTTTCTTGTTCTATATTCGGGTTATCAGAGTGGGTACATGTACACTGACATATGTGTTGTCCAACGCACCAAGACATCCCTATAGAATTTAGCATTAACATAGTAAAAGAAGTCGACAAATATGGGAAATGAAATACATACAACATGCTGAATTAATAGATGAAATTTGAAGAAAGACTGAAACAACTAAAACATACCTTGCCATTTCCAAGTTTCGCAAGTTGAGTCCATCTTGCCAATGTACTTCACAACATATGAGTTATTAGTTTAATTCATCATTTTCCTCTGTTTTATGTTCAAGGAAATATAACACATTTCAGATTTCAAACAAATAACAAGAACTCCACGAATTCATTAACAATTGTTTATAACACCGACATCTTTCTACCATGGAGCAAAATTATCAAAAATTGTTTCAAACGAAACATCATTTTGTATGGATACAATCGCTAAACACAAAAAGGGACATTAAAAATTAATGCATAAAAACCAAAAAATATAAAAACGATTATGCAGAATAATGTGTGTAAACAGCTCAAAAATATAAAAAGAGAGACAGAACAAGGAAGAGTGAAATAGAATAGTGGGGAAATGGCATTACAAATCGCAATACAAGATTCGTTCAGAAAACGTTCTTCGACCTAATTTTTAATTTTTTATAATTTGTCAAAATGCTCAGACAATCAAAATGCTTTTCCGCATCGCGCACGACTCAGAAACGATGTGAAATCAAATATGAAGAGTTATATGAGCAAGAGCGTAAAAGAGATGAAAGCATTTAATCGATTTGCCAAACTGATAAAACACAAAATTTTGCTGAAAGCTTTGATGATTTACCAAGAGACAAGAGATGAAGACTTTTGGCTGTTGAATATGGAAGATCGCCTTCCCCAAATCGAATGATTTCAGCGCTTACAGACTGGTAAATTTTTTTGATGTCGGCTAGGGTTCCAAATGAGCATTATTTTGTAGGGCAATTTTGTCAATTTATCACACTATCATGCATACTGTTGAAGAATGGATTGGTAAACCCAGGGGGTTGGGTGGGACAATTGTCCACCAATTAACAAGCATTAATCACGGGCCTGTTTGATTGGCTGAGTTTATTAATAAACGAGAGGAACAAGGGTTTATTACTTTGTCACTCCCTAATCATCCATTATCACCCCTACCAAACATGCCCTTAAAGTATATTGTCATTTTTCCTTTAATCTAAATAAATCCCATCCACCTAAAATATTATATTTCCATTTTTAGGAATATCTTAAAATACAAAGCAGTATTTGAATCAAATAATTTCAACTACGTGGTGAAATTTATATATACTAATGTCATTCCGCACAAATCGTGCTTTTGTGTAGTTGATTTTTTTATATGTATTTTTTATGTTTATTTATCTTTATATAAAACTAGGAATAATTATATTGAAATATTTGTGATTATTTGTTATTGTCCTAATTATTGTTTGGGAAATGTGTAATTTGTTCAAGAAAAATAATTATGCAACTATAGTAAACATATTGTAAAGATAATGCGTGAATTTTTTTAGCTTTGGAAAGTTAATGCGACGTGATAGTTATGAATAAGTAATAAATTTAAAAAAATTACGTTTTTTATGGTATTTCTTATTAATGAAAACAAAAAAAAATTATTATTTTTAAGTTCATAGGTGTGTTTTTTGTAAACTCAATTGATGTCACAAAGTTTGACCACTAACAATCAAGTTTTATACATATAGAGAGATCATCAACAAGCCAAATAATCATCACCAAACATACTGCACAAGTTGCTTTCATATCACAACTATGCACCTCGACACAATGAATTTGTGATGCCCTTAGCGCAAAAATTAAATTATTCAATCTCTCTACAAGTTTAATTTTTAAATAATAAGACGATTCAATATTAAGATCCTAATTGTTTCGTCATAGTATCTTTCTACTTAAAAAGGATTCATTATTGCATCAATTAGAGTATCCTCGATATATTCATGCACTACCATGTTTGTGAGGCCTCAACGTCTCATCACGATAATAATAGATTTATGACATCATACATGTATATGAAATTTCATTATTTAAAACTTTCATTTCATACTTATATTTACAGTATGACAATTATAAAATTTCGACGGAGTCTCCCCATCAAATTGGACAAACTGGAAAAACAAAATACATATATATCATATTCAACGCCTCAATCAATAAACATAATAACCCATCACTCTCACCAAATAAATGGATCTAGCTACTATTCAAAATGATCCACATATTTCTTAATTAATAACCAACAACATAACCATTAATATAATTAGCACTCAAATACGCCATTCATAAGATACATTTCCCTCGCAATAAAATGCACATATATAAACCAAATGCAAAGAGGTATTACAACGCCTCTATATAGACCATATACAAGTATCAAGATGTTCACAGATAAGCAATGAATAAATGAATATAAATCTACTTGCATAAATCACATTCCCACATCTACAAGTTACTAGTGCAATGCTTTTGAGAGTAAATTTATCCAATGGGCTCGAACTTACTTCCTGAGACAACGTCGTACCTGTTTCAGCAGAAACAACCCCGACACAGGTTGAGCATGGGCCAACATAATAATCAAGTTCATATTAATATATAGTCGCTATACAACCAAATAAATTATTGAAAATCTATAAAGAATACTCCTGAATCAGTTGAACCACATAGGCTTTCTCACGTTGTTCCTGTTCTCACAATTTCATAATTATACATTTCTACAATTCACAAATGTAAAATCCACAGTAACAATATGATACTGTTTCATTACTGCTAAATCATTTCATTGACAACAACATAATTCTGTATAACAATGTAATACATCCATGTCAACCGTGACATACTCAATAACCTCATGTCAACTCGTGTCATTCCAATAATTTCACGTCATCCCGTGATGTTTCATGTCATCATGTGACATTCCAATAATTCCACGTAATCACACAAATATTGTCATCGCTCAATTAATAAGCATAAAAAAATATACATCTATTGCTCGTACGTGTTTCATCAACAAGTGAAGTTGGTGCAAGGATGTGGCTATCCTTGGAGTCCTTAAGGCCAAGAAGACTCGTGAAGAGTGTGTGACTCGGGAAGAGTTTGTGTGGCTATCCTTGGAGCCCTTAATCCCAAGAAGACTCGTGAAGAGCGTGTGACTCGTGAAGAGTTTGTTTGTGGCTAACTTGGAGCCCTCAAGGCCAAGATTGAAGTTGTTCTAGTGGAACCTCGGTTGGACGTTTTCTAGCCGGGAAGGGGAGACGTAGGCGATTCATCGCCGAACTTCTATAACAAATACTTGTGTCATTTATCGCTTTATTTACTTTACGCATTTACATTATTTCTTCATATTGTTATTTGTCGATTTACATCAAGTCTTCCGCAGCGCAAACTCGACTATTTGCAAATTCATTTTAAAACGCTAAAGTAGCCAAGTAACCTCATTCACCCCCCATCTTCGGTTCCAACAAGTGGTATCAGAGCCACTTGGTTTTTATTTTTAAACCAAAATGTTTAGGGCTAATCTAGCAAGTGAGTTTGCTCAAGGTCAATGGACCAATCTATGCGCTCTTCACGGGAGATAACTACGGATATTGGAAGAATAGAATTTCTCTATATATTCAATCCGTAGATTATGACATATGAAAGATAATTGTGAAAGGTCCACATATTCCTTTAGGGAAGGAATGTTCCCAAATAAATGGACGATTTTACAAGGGCGGATATGATCTTAATTTCTCAAAATGCTAAAGCTATTATATTTTACATTGTGCTTTAGATATGAAGGAGTATAACTGGATTTCAATGTGCTCAACCGCCAAGGAGATTTGGGACAAACTTCAAATTTGTCATGAGGGAACCAATCAAGTAAAGGAGACAAAGATAGATGTTCTACAACTCAAGTACGAAACATTGAGATGGAGTCCGGAGAAAATGTTGACTCGATGTTTAGAAGTCTCACTCAAATAATCAATGAGCTTGCCCAACTTGGTGAAAAGTACCCACCGAAACAAATATGGAGAAGAGCTCTTAGAGCTTTGCCAAAAGAATGGGATGCCAAGAGGACGGCTATCATTGAATCCAACAAAGGAGATCAAGCATCATATGATCTTGATGAACTCCATGGAACCTTGGTAACTCATGAGCTTGAAGTGTCAAACCTGAAGGAATAAAGGAGGAAGATAAATCTATAAGAAATGGGATAGCCTTGATCGGAAAGAAAGCACAATCCGATGATGAAGATGATGAAGAGATGATCTTGTTCACAAGAAAGTTCAAGAAGTTCTACAATAATACAACAAGCCAAAGACCTCCGGTGCCACCAAATATGATTCCAAACAAGAGGTAACATGTTATAATTGTCAATATAAAGGTCATTTTGCTAATGAATGTCCTAGGAAGAAGAATGAGGATAAAAGAAAGAAGAAAGCTCTAATTGCCACATGGAGTGATAGTGACTCCGATGAAGAATAAGAAACAAATCTTTGCCTCATGGCCAAAGATGATGCAAATGACAAGGAAGAGGAAAGCGACGATGAGGTACCCTCTTTTGATGAATTATTTGAATCATATAATGATCTTATTGATGTTCTTGGCAAAACCAAGAGGAGTACAAATTGCTCAAACTTTGAGTTAGCCAAGATAGATGAATAAAATAATTAATTGAAATATGAATTAAGTTCTTTGAAGAAATCTTTTTGCAAGTTTAGTGAAAGTAGTTTAAAATTGGAAGAATTGAATGGCTTGCAACGATATAGCATCGATAAAGCCGGACTAGGCTTTTCAAGCAAATCAAAAACTTTTTCAAACTTGTTGGCTAAAGCTAAGCATAATTCTCCTACTTGCACCTATTGTTGTAAGGTTGGTCATGTTAGAAATAAATGTTAATTTGTCAAAAATCAATACCAACCAAACAAGAGGTGGAAGTGGATTCCAAAATCCCCCTTTGTTACTAATCAACATGGACCCAAAGAACAAATGTATACCAAGATCCTCCTATTACAAATTTGTTTTGTAGGAAAAACAAAGGGAGAGATGATGAAGGCACTAGTACCTCAAGGGAGGAAACCATCAAATGCACCACAATAGAGGAAGCGTGAGATAAAGGATCGATGATATGAACTCATTCGTATCATCCAAGGTAAATTTATTTTGAGCATCATAATAGCATAATTAGCTCTTTTGCTTGGTTAATATTCATTGAATTGTAAATTATAATTATGTGGTGAAATTCAATTACTTTGAAGGTGATATTTGGGAAATTGAATTTTAAGTACATTATTATGATATCATATTTAGGGGGAGCTAATTATATTTCTCTTGTGCATTTAAAAGAGCAATGGAAAAATTTCATTGGCACAAAGTAATTGTGACCAATAAATTATGAAGCTCAATATTTATTGGTAGTAAATTGCAATTCCCCTTTTCATATGCATATATGTGACATATATTCTCCATGTATTAGAACTCTTGTTTAATCATCCTAATGTGCCTATATGCTTGAATTTTGCAAAGTGAGTATTTATTGGATGGTTAAAATTGGTATAACTTGATTAAATGCTCATGTTTTGTTGTTGCACAATATGATTGAATTGAAAGATATCTTCTTATGATAATGAATTATGTTGCTTATTTAAATTTGTTTAAATGCATGATTTATGCTTAACTCATTATGGTAAAAATCTTTTTATGTGCCTTGAGTTAACTTTGAATATGCAATGCACAACTTAATTAAATGTGATTAAGCATGCTTTAATTGTTTAGATGCTCTATCTTGGATCATAGAAATATGGCCTAAGAATTTCATATATCTCTATTGCTTCTATGGTCTAAATGATTTAGCTCTCATCACATGCGCCTTATTAATTTATCAATTGTCTATAATGATGCATTGAGAAATATTTATTAAGCATGAATGCTTGAATTTTTATGGAACATACTTGAATTTTTATGGAACATATACACACTTTGCACATTTAGAATTCATTGTTGTTAATTACCTTAAACGCATGTTTGTCTTCCTCTCAATGATTTAATCTTATGCTTGTTATGGCTATTACATGCTTGATGAGGAACATGTGCTAATTGTTAAAATATGGCTATGTGTCAATATATAATTGTGCTACGTTTATTTGAACTTTGTGCTTTTTGATTATCACAAAAAGGGGAGAATTTTGTGATAAACTATACATGCATGTTTTGAGGGGGAGAGTTTTTTGTATTATGTTGTACTTGGTAAAACTTGTATGTGCTATGCATTTGTTAAGGGGGAGTCTTGTTTACTCATATTTCATGCATATTTTATTGACAAGTTTATCAAGTTTTGTGATCATAAAAAAGGGGGAGATTGTTGAGCCTTAAACGCATTGTTGAGTTTAATGCTTATATCTCCGAATTATTTATGAGTTTTGATGATCAAGAAAACTTGCATTTGTTATACTAATGTGTCTACTTAGTGTACATGGTTAGATGGTTGAAAAGTGGATTGTTTGAAGGAGATCAAATCTGCAAGTACATGGGCGGATCGCCCCAGTCGATGGTGAACATCGCCCAGGCGATGGCAGCCATTCAAGACATCGCCCCGCACATCGACTGAAGCGACGTTGATGGCTCCGCGCATGGTGAGATCGCCCGAGGCGATGAGGAGATCGCCTGAGGCGATGCATGGTTAGTTTGAGGCGATTGAGAGTTCGTTTGAGGCGATCAAGAATTTTAGCTACGGCATTTATTTTTGGTGGTGATCGCGGCGATCCACACATCGCCTGAGGCGATCTGCGCAATATTGTGACTGTTGGTGCATGGCGATGGAGATCGCCCGAGGCGATGGCCGAGACAATGCAGGAGTGATTCATGCCTTATGTGTAGCAACAACTAGTATGAGCTTTGGGAGCCTTCTACACTATAAATATGGATGTTTGGCCTCAAGATTATGATAAGAAACAAGAGGATAAACTACAAGAAAGCTTTGTTCAAATAAAATCTATCTAGCATTGCAAACTTCATACATTTGTGTTGTATTGGAGTTTGTAATTCATTTCTTGTGTGAGAGCTTGTGTTCTTCGTGTTCTTACACCGTGAAGGTGTTATTTGATTTGTTGTAAGGTCATCCAACACCGACGCAAGTTGGAAATTGTATAAGACATCAACAAGTAAAGTTGGTGCAAGGTTGTGGCTATCCTTGGAGCCCTTAAGGCCAAGATATTCGTGAAGAATGTGTGACTCGGGAAGAGTTTGTGTGTGGCTATCCTTGGAGCCCCAAGAAGACTCGTGAAGAGTGTGCGACTCGTGAAAAGTTTGTTTGTGGCTAACTTGGAGCCCTCAAGACCAAGATTGAAGTTGTTCTAGTGGAACCTCGGTTGGACGTTTTCTAGCCGGGAAGAGGAGAGGTAGGCGATTCATCGCCGAACTTCTATAACAAATACTTGTGTCATTTATCGCTTTATTTACTTTACGCATTTACATTATTTCTTCATATTGTTATTTGTCGATTGACATCAAGTCTTCTGCAGCGCAAACTCGACTATTTGCAAATTCATTTTAAAACGTTAAAGTAGCCAAGATTTGTGATTGGCTACTTTAAATTATAACATTATACAGACCGATATATTTAAAACGGAACAAGAATTCATTTAAAATTAATTTCCCCACAAATCTGCTAATTATTCAAAAAATTAGAACTCATTCATTTAGTCATTTTGACTAAAACTAAACATATCGTGTATTCAAAATTTATTAACAATCAATAATACACTATTTTTAACTACCACTATATAAGTTGGCTAACCAAAAACTATTCACAAAAATACGAAATATTAATACTAGACTTAGCTCTTACCTCGCTGATTCCGAATATATAATTTATTTCACTAGAACTGAAACAAAATGTAGGCAACAATTTATTTTTTATAAAACAAATGAAACCCTCGTCGCTCACCTTCGTTCACTGGAGATGAAATTCAAGATTCATTCCTACCATATTTTATTTTATCTTATATTATATATTATTTAGTAGTTAATATTATATTGACGTGCATTACGATACATATAATCATGTTTTTTTCGGTTTCCTTTTACATTATCTAACTACGTTTTCAACTAATCTTATCAACATGAAAGTTGTTCTCTTTCTTTTATCTCCATATAGCCTATTGAATCGCATTTTGACATCATATTAAAAAGTTATCCCCGAAATACTAAATTTAGCTACACTAGATAATTTATTCGGGACACAAAATTCATCGGAGAAATTTCTTCACACTTACTTTAATAGACTTAAGTGTTGTCTATTAATTCTCACGACCGTATTTTACTAGCCAAATATCAATATACACTCAAATTCATTTTATTTTCAATCTCTGAATATCTCTAATATATTTGTATTTTGTTTAATCATAACCAGACTTAACTCTTACGCAAATGATTATACTTTATAATTTTATATGATTTCCCAGGGCGTTACAGTTCTACAACATTTACGAATTTTGACCTCGAAATTCAACTGTGCTGATTTTCTTTGTTTTGGATTTGTATAGAATTTGAATGCACCCGAGTACAAACCTGGTACACTTCCGGACATTTGTGATAAAGTTTTGGGAGAATTATAAAAATGGTAAAGATTTTCGGATATATTTCCAATGAGATTTATAACAATCTCCATATGGGAATCGTAACCATTCGAAAGACCTCTTATATGATATAATTTGACTTGATAGATTAGAAATAATTATTTCAGGACCTTCTTAATTGGAATATTTATTCAATGAAGTTGACTACTCTGAGAAGTGTTAAGTGTTGTTCGTATAAGAAATATGATCTCTGATATGAACGTAAATTGAGTTTAGACAATTGAATAAGACTTATTTGATTTTTATGGCACTTCTATATATTTCATAATGGAATTCCACTTTCTATATATTTCATAATGAAATTCCACTCTAATTATTATCAGGTGCGAAACCAAAATGAAGTTGCGCGTAAAATTATTATGTATGCTCGATATGACCATTGTGAACTTGTAATTATATCTTATAATTTTGTTAATGATTTGCTATTTTCAGAGGCTTGATGAATCGAGCATTTGAAAAGTTTCTTAATCAAATCAAAAAGTCCATATTGATGTTATCTTGGTTCTACCAAGACAAAAATAGGACATGTTGAGTCTTTTGTATCATCTTGGTCAGGTGAATACCATTGCGAATGCTTCAATTGAAATAATTTTTTTTTTTATATTCAAATCACCAAGGTACACACAACTTTTCATGCCTTTGGTTAGATATTTTATTTTACGAATTATATTATTGTATTAGCCCAACTATTGAGCATAAATTGATCTTTTGTATCAAATGGCTCAACGAAACACTACTTTAATTCGAGAACCCGAAGAATTATTCTCTTCAGAATACTTATATGATTCTAGATTTGGTTTAAAGGTCTTCTTACGATTTAATCGCCGATTGGTTGTCCCTCGATATTCTAGAATTGAAATTTATTAATTTATTCCGTTCAAGATATCTTTCTCTCGAAGGAGATGGTTTGCTACTCCCTCGGAAAATGCAGTAAGATTGCTATCTCGGAAATGCAGCAAGACTGCTTAGAGGATTTGTTTTGATTATAATAAGTTTATTGTTAAACTTTAGGACCATTGTAAAATACAATAAATGTGTAGAATTGTGATTACTACGTATTGTTCATATGCTGATAATCAAACTTAATGTACTATCTACAGCTGAGAAGACTGTCCAGAGTATTTTCTCGATTATGTCTTACTAAGATTCAGATTATATTTTAAATTATGTGATTATTTCCAGAATACATCGAGTAAATAGTTGATAATAAGTACTGTCGTTAGTCACAGATTGATGATTAAATTGAATATGCGATTCGACCCCTTGAAGATGTTAAATCCCTCTATTCGAGAATAAATTCTACGAATATAAGTGAGTGGATCTGAAATACCACAAGAAGCAAATGATAAGATTCAAATGATGCAACAGTGAATGAACACTACTTAGAATCGTCAAAAAAGCTATGCTAGCGAGCGTGGAAGACTCTTGAAGATTCGAAGGCATGAGTTTGTATTTCTAAAAACTTCTCCTTTTGGTAAAATTATGTGATTGAGATGTGAAGTATTATTATTTATTTTGTGACTTTTGTAAGATTTCCAAGTAACTTGATAATCTTGCATAATGGTTAACATTATTATTTATAATTGTATGTAATGTGTGTACCTCATATAGAGGAAATACGAAGAATATTTGTATGTATTCTTCAATCTGATGAGGTTGAATTTAATGTTCAATGTTATGCACCGAACAGTTAATTCTATGTTCTTAAATGAAAAGATGGTTTCTTATAACCATTCAATTCCATCGATATAAGATTAATGGACTAAACTTGTGACTTGAGAATTAATGTGAGATTCATTGATTCTGGTTACTCTTACGATCTGTTTACATTTTATTTTACATTTTGATTATATCTTGATATTATAATAACCGGTAATATACTGATTAGGTTTGCAATAGATACATTTAAGATTTCGATGACGAAATATTTTTAAGTGGCGGAGAAATGTAAGGCTCACATACCGTATTATTGTAAAACATGTTTAATCTCTCAATAATTATGTGATTATCTTATGTTAATCATATGGTTGGGAATGAACATGAGAAACATTATACTTTGATAAAGGTTCAGAATCGTACTTGAATTATGTCTGGCATGTGTGTGCGACATCTGTTACAATTTTCAACATAGCTAATTGTATAATTGTCCGAATGAGATGAGACGACTTTCACTGGAAAGCTAACCCAGAGAGTTTCAACTTTTTATGTTTTGAATTTTAACAGAATCATTTTAGAAGGAATGTCAAAATTATCCCAAATATATCATGCATATTAGTTTTCCTACGCTGACACGCTTTTGAAGATTGGACATAACTTTTTGTCCGATATCCAAATTGAGTTACTCAAAATCCAAATGAAAGCCTATTCTAAAAAAAACAATACCAAATGTAAGCTAAGACGTATGTGAGGACCCGGTCCTAATCAAGTGTTTATTTATCACACAATGATTATTTTAGTGTAAATAACAGAAGATAATTTAAAATTTATCAACACGTGGCCCAAAAAATTTCGATATGTTTTGACATAATACAATTTACTCATTATGAAATACTGAAAATATGTAATAGCAGTTTTATCTTCATACACATAATGCATCAAATACGAAATCCAGTAAGACTCCCCGGTGAAATATATATAGTTTTAAAAACTCTCTAGTACAGTAATTGGGACTCCAAACTCAACAACACAATACCTGAGCTGGCTCTCACTGAGTTATGATACTCCTAGATGATTCCTTACGAGCATTTGAAATCCGTCCACCTGCAATACCTGACATGCCCACACACAAAGACATGACAGCCCCCACAACGGGGGTCAGTAACCCCAGTACGTAAAACCAATATAAATCACGATAGTAAGGCAAAATATCATTCGATGCATGTTGTGAATGAATGCAATCTGTGTATTGGTGCAATAATCTTGGATATCAAATCTCAGGAGTCCAAGGAACAATCATCAACAATATAGCTCGAGCTAGGATGGCGACATTCGGTGCCCCGTCGGGCCATGCGATGTGCCCAACCATCCTTCATGTGGGTGATGGCGACACACTCGGCGCTACTGGTTCTACTGAGCCAAGTGGTATGCCCAAGCATCCTTGTGTCTAAGCGAAGGCGACACACTCGACATTACAATTTCTACCTAAACTCGAGCCAAACGAATGCATCCCCATGACACAATACCATAGATTTCATATGAAGAATCGTATATGTATCAAAGAACAATGGGATCAACATGATACTGTATATTGATGTGACCGACTAACTCTTTGTGTGTTACAAAATATCATATTTTTCATTCTACACATCAATACCTAATTGGTAATACATCTCAATTTATCATGTAATTATATATGCAACTCAATGTATCATGTAATCATATATACATCTCAATGCATCATGCAACTCAATGTATCATATATGCATATATAAGTTAGGTGTTAACAAATAAATCATACACCGGGATCATCACATGTCTTTGTCAGACATCGTGTTAGAACCGGTCTCTACGTACCTCAATCGATATAATAAACACCAATAACTTGTGTTTCCTCAAACCGACCTCGGGTGACTAACCTGGCCAAATATCATCCAGATATTCCAAAACTATCAATATCATTATTCCAAAGATCATGTTTAAAGCCTACTCTAAATTTCAGCAAACATGTATCCAAGAATAAACACATATCTTTCAAACTTAATAAATGACATGGGTCAAAATTAGTTTGAAAGCTAACTCAAATATGACATTTCATATGTTTAACATTTTCCCAAATTCGTTCATTTACCTAAGGCAAAGTTGTTTGAAACAGGACCTTACAAAATAGGAAAGAACTGAAATTTCCAGCTTGACCCATTTTGGTAGAAAAAGCATAATTAATTCATATGATCTCCAGGACACCTGATTGTAGTGGGGAATTCAAGATAACTCAACATACTACATTTCATATTTTATGAGATTAAGCTAGTTCATTCATCTTAAGGCACATATTTTGCATAATACGTCAGCTTTGGAAAATCGTAAGTACTCTTTTCCAGATTTGTTACTCTTTAGTAAAAATATCGTAACTTTTTCATATGAACTCCAAATAGGCCATAACCCCTAATTCATAACACATTTGCCCAGATTTACGATGAACACGTTACATGAATCCACCTAAATACATTTTCCAGATTGTACATGTTGTGGGAAAAATTAGCATAACTCGTGTATATTAACTCCAATTGAGTGAATTTACTGCCAAATCGTAGATAAGGTAAAGGTCTACACCTTCTATTAAGGGGACAACATCAAATTTGTAACAAAGTTTCCCTTGAAATTCGAAAAACCTACATCATGTGTATTGCATGAACATACAGATTCAAAATGTACAGAGTTTAGTAAAATCATCATAACTTTTCATCTTAACTCTAAATGATGTAATTTTGGTGTCACATTAAAGCTAATTATTTATCTAAAACTTTTGTTTAGACATCAACCTCAAATTCGGAAATAACCATACTTAAAATTCGAAAAAATATGCTTGCAACATCCATTCAACATATTCATTTGACAACAACTATTATACTTCAATTCTCAAGTCAAGGAACTAAAATTCGATCATCAAACATAATTTCAAGTTGGTAAACCTTAATAATGATGTTATGTCTCAGTATATCTTGAAGGTTTGAGCACCAATCAACCACCAAAACCAGCCAAGACTTGAACCATCATGCTACTTCTCCAACTTGCTTCAAATTCCGAAAGTTCTTGGTGAATTCTACTTCCCTGATCTTGTAGCTTATAAATTCTCACTTGCATGTGGGTTTGATCAAGTTTGGAGGATGAATTTAGAGCAATAATTTTGAATTCTTTGAGAGGAGGTGGAATAAACCATGAAATGTAAAAGTGAAGAACATGGACTTGAAATAGAGAAGTGGGTGTGAGTTATGTTGGAATATGCTCTAAGACAACTCATTAGATGATTGATTTTGGCATACAATGTAATATGGTTTTATTAAAGGTAATTCATTATTATATATTATTCCAGTATCTGTGTAATATGAATATATATACATTAATGTCCTTAGAATAAATTGTATTATTCTTAAAGATTGTTCATGGTCAAGTATTATCATGAATTAGGATAATGATAATGCATTGAGACGAGTATGTATTCATTGATGAATTTGTTCATGGATATGAGCTATCGAATCAACACATAGGTACATGTTATAAACTATGTACTGGACAGACCCACATGATAATGCTACATGGATTGTTATAAATGTCATAAGCAATTCTCATAGTGATAATAATGTATGTAATCCTTACGACTTGAGATAGCCAGAGATCCAAACATAAGGAGTTGTGTATCTTGATATTGTCAAACGTTACATGTAACATGGTAAACTATAAAAACAATCATTGGATACACTACGAATTATGTAGAAGAATGTTGAGTGATCAAGATAGGATTTATCCCTCCTATATAACAGGAGAATTGTTTGGGCCCTTGATCAAGTGAGACTAAAATGTATTGGCCATGCTCGAATGAGTCAATGTGATATCGAGCTTATTTGTTTATTCTAGTCTACTTGGGGATCAAGAAATATAAGATTGAAATATACGAGTATGACTTATTCCATGACTCGTGTTTAATCTAAACACATAGTACAAAGGGATTAAGTTACATGGTGAATTATCATAGTCCATAGGTAATGTCGAGTCAATGACATTCTTGTAACTTGGGTAGCCTTGATGTGTTGCAAGATACCACTCATTGCTTGTGACATAAAATTAGATTTTATGTCACTGCCAACGTTGCAAGATCCTAACGGCTCGCAAGATTAAATCGATATAGGGAGTTAAATTCATTGGATTAATTAAGTTTATTAGGAAGAGTCATAAGCATGAATTAATGGGCCGATTATATTTATATATATATATACACACACACACACACATATATATAATATTGATATGGGCCATAGGGTTTTTCGAAAACCCATTATGTAGCCGCCTCATGATATATCTATATAATCATGCATATTAGGTTATGCAAGGGGACCATTAATTCAGATTAACGAAAAACGCAAAACCAAACAGACCATTGGATAAAGGCACAGCCGTCACCTCGCTTCGACGTCTCATCCTTTTGTCCCAGTTGATGTATCAAGTCTAGCAATTGATAAATTCAACATCCCTTGTCGATTGGATCGTGTGGATACCGTAGAGGCAACGCTGTAAAGTTTTGCTTGTGACTCATGGACGTTTTGCTTCGTGGATTCTGCATCAAATGCGCTACAAAGGTATAACACTAGTCACCCGATATGATAACTTCGTATAGGTCCTCGGTGGGAATCCATTTTTTTTTTATTCCGCTGCGCTCTTTGATCGTCGGATTCCTTACAGTGGTATCAAAGCCGTGTACGAAGCTCATATTGGGTTATATAAATTATTTTATCAGATTTTGAGTTATTGTAATCACGCTTATTCGAAACTGTAAGAACATATATGATATGTTATAATCTACATATGAGATACGTATGTGGAAACCATCGTAAAATATATATGATATATTAATGTGTATTTATGTATAAGATACATATGTGCGCGCGACTGACTCTAGCAAGGCGGGCGAACGTAGCTCGATAGTCGGGTGAACGTAGCAAGCAAGGCAGACGACCGTAGCTCGAAAGTCGGGCGGACGAAAATCGCGCGGGGACTGTGCCCACGCATGGGCCGACGACTGCCCATGCTGGCTGGGCGGCGTCCGACCGACCG
>CAJQUN010002689.1:0-23712 GCA_907163345.1 Haberlea rhodopensis | reverse complement strand
TTAGGAATTACATGCACCATTTATCATTTACATGAAACCAGTTATAATTTACATGCACCAGTTATCATTACATGCACCAGTTATGATTTACATGCACCAATTATGAATTACATGCACCAGTTATCATTACATGCACCAGTTATGATTTACATACACCAGTTATGATTTAAATGCACCAGTATGATTTATATGCACCAGTATGATTTTAATGCACCAGTTATAATTTACATGCATCAGTTATAATTTACATTATGATTTACATGCACCAGTAATGATTTACATGCACCAGTAATGATTTACATGAACCAGTTATGATTTTGCACCAGTTATAATTTACATGCACCAGTTATGATTTACATGCACCAGTTATGATTTTGAACCAGTTATGATTTTGAACCAGTTATGATTTACATGCACCAGTAATGATTTACATGCACCAGTTATCATTTATATGCACCAATTATCATTTACATGCATCAGTTATGATTTACATTGCACCAGTAATGATTTACATGAACCAGTTATGATTTTGCACCAGTTATCATTTACATGCACCAGTTATATAATTTACATGCACCAGTTATATAATTTAGATACACCAACTACAATTAAATAATTACATGTAACAGTTATGATTTAAATCCCCATTATGATTTAATGCACCACTTACAATTTCACGGTTTAGATCCTTCAATTCAATTGAGCTTAGCTTTTTGTACAAATCTACGAGATTCCATTTCATGACTCTGGGGAACAGATTCGCATCCACTGGATCAATTATCTTCGTTTTCCTCGCATAGACAATACTATAAAAAAAATGTTAGTCAATGTTATTAACAAACCAGGGATATTAATTGCAAAAAAAAAATTTGTACGCAACGTACCGGTATCAACGGAACACAACCAGAATGTTTTCATTGTTGGATTCTATCAGGCTGCTCAATAAATTGTTTAAAATGTGTTCCGACCAATTGAGGGTGCATATTCTCTCCATATCATCCACAAGTGCAGCATAACCCCAGTTCAGGTTTGAAGATTTTGTAGCAATGAACAACGTTGCAAGTATTGTACAAAACAACCAAACGAGCAACATCATTGACATCTGTAATATCCTGGCTTCCCACCTTAGAAATCAATTTCTTGTAAATTAAGCTCTTGCTCATTCTGTAATCCCGTAATTTCTCTTTCTCGGGGAAGCATCTAGTTAGGAATGTTGTACATGGGTTGTCTACCATATGCGTGTCAATGTCCTTGTTGCCATCTCTTATTCCAAAATTACTCGAACATCACTCGTAGTAATGGTCATTCTATGCTCCCCAAGATGGAATCCTTTAGATTCCTTGTGGAAACAATCTATTATTTTCTTGATTGCCACATCCCGTTTCTTGCAATGTTTCAATTCCACCCTGTTGGCTTGAATAGCATTAACCATATGCCAAAAGGGCGTACGCTGCAACACTTGTAAATGTTCATCTCTGAGTTCAATTTTTTCAGATCAATCACTACTGTTTGCAGGTTAGATCTGTATAATGATGTCTTATGCGATATTTTGCTAATTTCTTCCTCTGTTGGCGAGGATTCAATTGGTGCTGTAATGAAACAAATACGAGTGACATTAAATTAAACATTTCACACAATAACAATTTAGTTCATCATTACAAGCCCTAGTTGGGGGAAAAATCCGAATCAATACAGAAATCTCATTACAAACCTGAATATTTCAAGAATATACATAACATGTTTACAGAACTCAGTAGAAAATTACAATAATTCGAAAAACGTTATACATACCATGTTTTGTTACACCCGTGCGTCGATTCGTCTTCTTCTTCTCAGCCATTTTCTGCAAATTTTTGAGCGACTTTGGAGCCATGTCTTATCGTCTTACAGATTACGATTTTGGAATCTTAAAGGAAGTATAGTTGGATTGCGTTGGATGGAAGAGACTTTGGTATTAAAATCGAAAAGTTTTAGAAACGAATTCGAAATCGACGTAAAATGAAGTGAGAGAATTAGAATTGTGTTCAGAGTGAATGTAATGTACCGGACGTTGCAAATCGGAAGAGAAGGGTTTGCCGCCTTTGGTTTAACAGTAGTAAGGGTATATATGTATTTTTGGCCCAAAGTGGACCTAAATAGTTTAATGTTTTTTCTTAGACTAGCTTCAACAAATTTCAATCATAATGTACCGCCTGATTTTTCCCTTTAAAATATTATATCACCACTCACCAGGCTTTTCATCCTTTACTGGCGCGAATTTATACGGTGGCTTCCTTCAATTGAAATACGGCTTTTGATTAACGAGTTGTAAACAGTGGGCCGGTACGCAGATATTCTAATCGGTTAGGTTCAAAGAATTAGTGAAAACAGAACTAGAGAAATAAATCAGAAATCAAATGACAGCGGACAATTTCCCTAGGGTTTCATCCTCTGAATCTGATTCATCTTCAGCCAAGCAAAGGTGCGGTGTGTTGATTTTATGGCATGATTGTTTGATTACTTCCCCTTTACGTTTTTACCTCATTTTTTTATTGAAAATTTCAATTTTTGGGGCTTTTTCGTTTTTCTTTGCTTTTTGATAATTGTGTTCAATTTATTTTCTTTGTGCAATTTATAGATTTGATAGAGGTCGTTACTGAATTGTAGAGAGGATTGTCAAATTTTACTGTCATTTGTGGGTCCAAACATTCCGTTGAATGGATCACAAAAATTAGAAAAGAACAAAAGGACCAGTAATTTGATGTTATTCAGTTGTATTCTGGTGAATGACAATTTTTTTTTTTTGAGTTTTGGAAAGCTCATGCCACCACATCATCTTCTGGTCAGCATCAGCAGTAAAATATATTGAAGTATTGAAGAGAATTATATAATAGTCCTTGATAGCATGGGCTCCGTTTTTAAGCGGATTTTGAATTGTAGTAGATCTTGTATTTTCATCATAATGAACCGCCTATTTGCCATTTTTACTCCCGACCCTTAACCCCGCCAGCAATAACTGACCAAATAAGGGTTGCTGGGGTTTAACATTGTGGACTGTAATTGCAGAAAAAGGAGAAAGTGGGATCAGCACGATGAGACGTTGATTTCAGATGGAGTATTGTCAAATATTGGAACTTTGGCCAGGATAGCTTTGCCTTCTGTCTCTCCCATATCTGGTGCTGCCTTTGCTACCCCATTTCCCCCTTCTGGTGCCAACCCGTTGCAAGTAGTTCAGGTTCCTTTACAGCAATATGCTGCAACCATTGTCCAAAATATAGTTCAAGTAAGCCCTTTTCCTATCTGGCTCTTTTATTTTTAATACAAATTAGTTTATGACCTCATATTTGCTATGTATATCATACTTTCTGAAGTACCAAAGTTTCAGCTGAAGTTGCCCCCTTTTTACACTACTATATCTCTATTTCGTCCAGTGTCATTATTCAAGCAATGATGATTTTGAATATCCAAACTCTTGTAATACAGTTTCTCTTTTTGTTGTATCCTACTTTTGACCTGGTTATGATTCAATCCTAGTGTTTTATTGTGATGTTTGAGTTTCTTTGAGCAATGACCATGCCAGAATCTTCAGCTTTTCATTATTTTCAACCCATTTTAATTCTCACGTGGTTGTTGTTTTCACTTATAGACTAGAATCCAAGATGAATTGATATCAAGAGAAATTATCATAAATGACGCTGATTCCGCCATTCGTTATAAGCTCACAAAGCGCCAAACGCAGGAAGAGGTAAAATCTTAGTCTTTGGTTTATGCAATCAAAGAGCTTCTATCAATACTCCTATTATGTTCCAATTTTATTTGCATGTTGATTGGTATTTGCTCTTGCTGGGAATTATTAATTGACTCAATACTTGCAGATTCAGAAGTGTACAAGTGCAGTGGTGATTACCCGGTGAGTAGCATTGGGCCGTTGGCAATGTTCTTCTCATTGGTTTCATTTCTCACTTCCCATATGGCTTGCTTTTGGAATGAAAATTACAGGGGTAAATATCGGCCTCCTAATGCCCCCCCTGATGGTGAAAGACCTCTATATCTTCATATATCTGCAGCGGCACATGTTAGTATATACTTCTTGATTGGTTGTATGTATAAAAATGATCAAGAATTTACCAGATGTTGAGTTTCATTCAGGGATCGATTTCACTCTTAGGAAACACTTTTATCATTTAATGTGGTCAACGGTTTTTTTCTAGTTAGCGGACAACTTAGGAAACGTATTTTTTTTAGTTTCAGTGCTTATTATATTTTTTAATCATTCTTATGTTACACAATAAGTTCAGAGTGAAAAAGCCTATATTTTTCCAATGGCAGCGTTGTATTTTCCTACATACAATCATATTTATTTGTTGGATCCAGATGTCAATTTTCTTTCTTATAAATTTCCCTCGTGAAGCATCACTATGTATGGAAAACTAGGAAGATACATTTTTCATGTGAATGGACTTGGTTCTTGGATAAAGTTCCTAATATACAGCGAAAATTTATTGTGATAACCGGCGTGGGAGTGGTTTGATCATGTTGAGAATCTTTACTATTTTTCACGAGCGGACGATAATTTTCAAAAGCTTGTTTTTTAAATGCTTCCCCTTTGTCTATTAAATGTGCTTTCTTTACCTCACCATTGTTCTGTAATATCATGGTTTGAGTATGAGCTCTTTTACCCACTTTTAGTTGGTATGAGAATAAAAAATTGCAGTTATTAATGGAATAATTTATTTTCATTATTTTAGTATTATAGTGTAGTTTTGTTGTATCAAACGAAAATTTAACCTGAAGCAGTTATTGGACCTCTTTTTGACAAATTGGTCGGCATGCATGGAATATGCCCTCAGTATCATGAGTTTCATAATTTTTTGTTGGTGAATAACACTTTAGACTAGAGGGTGCTGAGTATAATATAATGAATTTTCAGAAGTTAATGAGTTTCAATTATTTGTATTGCTAAAGATGATTTGTCTTCCCAGATCCTTGGTTCCTCTGCAAATCTGGATTAGTGTATCGGTTTATACCAGATTTCCGTTGCAGTAGTGAACTATTTGATTTTGTTAAACATGGCTTTATCCAACGTCTTGCACAGAATGTCTTTGCCCACGTTGTCTAGATTGACTTTCCTTTTATTCTCGTTGGTGTACTTTGCATGAGGCTTCTCAATGTAATTTGGGATGCCGGATGGATTGACTTCATCACTTTATATGGACCATTTTCGGTTACAAACCACATATCATCTTCTTGTGTGGTCAAGTATGCCTCCGTATTAATTTTTTAATTGCCATAGTTTTCTAGAAAATATGCGGATTCTGTTAATTTTAATTGTCCATTTATAATCACTTCAAACACTTTAGACTGCAATTCACTGACTTATTAAAAACACTTAGTCGCCGCTTAGTTTATGTCTAAGTGTGATATATTCTATCGCCACTCGCTTTAGATGGAGTATTTTTGTTTATAAGATAGAATCCTTTACCGAATACAACTAATATATAACAGGGAGTGAATTTTCTGTTTTCTTAAGAACAAGTTCTCTTAAGTCATGAGTGGGCTAGACTCTCAGATATATGAAATATGTGAAACTCTTTGTTCTTTGAACTAATTGCTTCATAACATTGTTTTTCCTAATTTAAGCCATCTACCTTCAGTCTCTTTTAAATAAGGAGCATCCAATGACAATAGTATAATTTTGGAGTATCCATCTTAGCCGGAAATCTCATTAAATCTTCAGCATAATTTTTAGGAATAGAGTCAAGATTTGATACCGTTGCCCTGATGGAATCTTTCAGTCTTTGATATATGTATATTGAATATTCGTGATACCGATATATTTCAATTTTAAGTTGGCTAGAAGGGCAGAGATGTTACACCTGACATGGAGCTTTCGTCTTGACCGAAAATATTGTCTCGACTGATATTCTCTTTTAGCTTATAGTGTATCTTCGTTGATTCTATCTTTACCATACTGTCCTTACTGTTGCCTTAACCAGATTACTTAAGACTAATTATGTAGCTATTTTACAGTTACTTTTATAATTCCTTCGAGACTGGATTTCCTGCTTTGCCTTTATTCCAAAATCTTCAAAAATAACCGTCCAACATTTTTTTCCTATCATCTGTTTTGTTCCTTGGAATGTTCGTTCGTCGTTTTGAATTGGTTGTGGCTTCAGTTGGAAACAACAGCAGAACGAATCAAAGCAGTTGATCATGGAGCTGCAATGGTAGAAGAAATGCTGAAACAGGGACCTACGAACAATGGCGTCAAGGTAACATCGACTTTTGAGAGATGTATAAGCAGTTATTTACAAACCTAATTGTATCTTTTTCAGGTTGATCGCACGTTAAATACCTGTGTCTTTTTGGGCTTTGAGGCAGACCCGTCATTGAACATTGCATCTCGCATCCGTGGCCCATATGTGAGGTTTTCCCCCTTCTTTATTTGCATTTCATTTGATTTCTTTTGTTATTGTTTACCGTACACTTCTTCCTTTCCCTGTTTTGTTTTGTTGATTGGATGTTGGCTATTGGTAGTGGTTTTGATGGAAAATAGAGAATGTGAATGGAGTAATGTGTTGGGAATTCAAATGTTACTTGTAGCCATCCATTAGTCATTTTAAGTTTTTTTAATGAAAGCTGTTTAGTTTCTCTATGTGCCCTCTATGTTTTGCCTTTCACTTTGTTTATGCATTTAAGAGACTCATGCTTACTTTTGGTCACCAAGAGTTATTTTAATGCATTAATGTAATTTGATACACATTTATGTTTTACTGTTCTGCAAATCGATTCCGAGTATTTTTCAGATATGCATGAGGTTACTTAATACCTAATTGTTTAAATTTGTTTTCTCACATCAAATATGAGAGATACTAATGTTTGGAGCTTTCTCTGACTTCTCCACACAATCTGGAGAGATTCTTTTTTGTTGCCGCTGGTTGGGTTTTGTAAATGCAGGACCAGTATGTAAACCACATTATGAATGAAACAGGAGCAACAATCTTACTAAGGGGACGTGGTTCTGGAAGTTCTCAAAATGAACCAGCTGAAGGTTGTTATTGTCTTATACTTTGTCAGCTTTTGGTGTTATCGTACCGCCATGAATTTTAATAAGCATTTTGCTGCATTTTCCCTGCTTGCAGGAGCCCAGCAACCATTGCATTTGCTGTTGTCAAGCAGTGATCCAAAAAGTCTTGAACATGCAAAGCTTTTGGCAGAAAATCTTTTGGACACAGTTAGTGTCGAATGTGGTGCCTCTAGGTAATTACTTTTCATTGATGCACACGTAAAAGACAAATCGATGACTGTGCTAATCACAAAGACAGTTTTCTAGATTTCATTGGTTCCACATACTTGTGTAACCTATCTACAATTCTGTATTCTATCTGCTAATTGAATTTATTATATATCTTGAATGAGTAGAACGTTTATCTGATGACATTTTAAAATACAGCTATTTTAAAATACAGCTTCTAGCTTGACCATCCAACTCTAGTTTGGAATTTTTTATGATTCGAAGACTCCTTTACTTCTGTAAGGCTTTACATATCCATGTTAAAAAGAGTGGGAGAAAGAAAAAAGAAAAAGCATGGTACTCCAAAATCTCATTAAAAAAAAAAAGCGATTCATTTATATTACAACAGCCATAAACATTTTGTAATTTTGTGGAAGTGTGGATACAATTTATCTGTAGTTACTGAATTTTTTCCCTATATCCTGTCCATTTTGCATGATCTGTTGGATTTTCTAATTATGAGGCAGTCTCTACTTCATAGAGAATAACCTATTGCCTTCTTTCGATGTATGATCTACAGGGTTTCACATTATAATTTATATGGTGCAGTTCCACCTCCATCTCAATTGCAGGCTGGACTGCAAAATCCTGCGAATTCACCAAAACTCAATGATATAACTACCTCCAGTTCAAATCCTGCGGTACCTCAGCCCGACGCTGCTTTCTATCCTCATACCTCAACGATCAGTGGAACGAGCTATATTGGTTATGGAGGAATATATCCACAAGCCACACCTCTTCAACAAGTTGCCTTAGCCCTTAGACAGTCAACTTCTCCAGTCACTGCTACTGTTTCTCCCACTAAAACAGCAGTAAGCATCAAGCCGCCGACAGAGGAATCACCTTATATGAACGATAAAAGACCCAAAAAGCGAAAGTTTCAGGAGTTGCCTACAGCTACAGAAGGACCAGTGAAAGCCATCCAGGTATTAATCTTTGCTTCTGTTTAGGTATGGTGATTGAAGGGACTATAGAATGTTCAAAATTGTCAATTGAAAGGACTATAGAATGTTCAAAATGGATCCATCATTATCTGTGACTAGATGTGTAAATGAACCGAAAAGGTTCGAATTCGGCTCAAAATAGTTATATTCAAGCTCAAGTTCGATTCGAAGTTCAAATAGTTTTAAAACTTTTGCTCGTGTTCGGCTCGAATTAAAGTTCGAGTTCGGGTCAAAAAGATTCGAACATGTTCGCGAGCTATTCGAACTATTGCTCGAAAATAAATATCCGAATGTTAGAAATATATTTGTTTAATATATAATTATATTATATTAATAATATGTTAAAGTTCGCGAGCCGTCGAACAAAGTAATTTAGGCTTGAGTTCTGCTCGAAAAAAGTTCGAACATGTTCGCGTTCGGCTAGAATTCGAGAATTTCGAATACGAATCAAATATTTTTCGAGTCGGCTCGAAAGTTTATGAACATGTTCAATTCATTTATCACCCTATCTGTAACATTCATGAGTCTATCATGTCCATGGTTACTTCAACTGGAAAAACACTTGTGGTGAAGGGGATGTTGACCGTTGGTTCTTTCCAAGTCTTGTCTTGGATTAGAAAACAATTGAGATGGATTCAACATGGGTTTCTGAAATAGTTATCGAATGAATAGTGATTCCTTTTGTGCATTTTGTTGTGACAGTTCCAAAGACTGTATAGTCTATAATTAATGCTAAAGGCACTATTGTTCAATGTATAGTTTGTACTCATTTATTCACTCCATGTACAAATAGTCCAAGCTATTCATGGTGAGAAAGTTTATATTAATTGTGATCGATCTTTTAGGTTTATCTTTGTTGTATATTTGTCAAAGGAGTTACCTCAGATATTTCTACCCTAATGTTTTTCTCTTCTTATTCCAGGTATTTTCTCTCATCTTCTGTGAAGCTAACAGCTCGATACTGGATCTCTATGTTGGATATTATATGTTTCACAGGTTTTTTGACATGAAAGTGGCCTGAGATAGCTTTTTTTTTTATCTGAAGCTGGTTTCAGAGATTGTGCTCTTGGGTTCTTAACTGTTATATGTGTATCTGATTATATGCACACACACAAATTTCAATACTGTTTCCCAATCTGTTGTAGATTGAAAATCCATGTTCTCCAAGTCTGTCCAAGCACATGTGCCATCCTTGATACCCTACCCGCACATATAAACTGTTTTCAATGTCTTTTGCTGTAGGCTTTAAAGAAGTTTGCGAGTTCAAACTCTTGATCTAGACTTGTATGATTCTCCATGTATTGTTTGTTGCATCAATTATGAGACCGTATATTCTGCTAACTTTGAGAGATTTGGTTAATGTTTCCCAGAAGAAGTTACAGGGATCAGAATTTCCAATGCCACGTGAACTAACATCACATGTAGGTGCGAGAGACGTTTCAACTGTGCTAACTCCCAAGAAGTCGTCCAGCCGTCGTTTGGTGGAATGCCTCCTCCACCCCCTCCTCCGCTGAAGTATAATTCTTCTGCAAAACTGCATGAAAAAAACACCATGCTTCATATGTCAAAACCGGAATTTGTCCCTGGTAAATTTCACTTTTATATCTTTCCTTTGTTGCTGTGTTTTTCATTATGAAAAGTTCGTTCTTACTAAAAACTATTTTTTTTAGATACTTTAATTAATATAATGGAATATGGAGATGACGACGACGAGAATGATGTTGAGGGGGAGCCCTTTAAAAATCAACCAGGGACAGCCGTTTTTCCGAAACCTTTCTGGGCCGTTTGATTTAAGAGTTTTTGACGACTCGAACAATGGCTTTTCTGAGACCGGTGTGGAACTTTCGTTTTTCTTTCTCAGAAATATGGTCTTATTTGAGTCCAAATATCGTGGGGGTGCAGATTACTTGTAACATATATTGGACATGTGGAATTTCGGAGATTAAATTTTAATTGTCTTAGTTGCAAGAAAGTACTATTTATACATCCGATTTTATATATATTTAAATTATCTTCTTTTTTTCTTTTCCGTTACAGTTTATAATCTTGAAGTAATTGCTGACCTGCTATAGGCTGATGACGTGTTGCTTTTGTGTTAATTGTAACAGAAAATAGTCTTATGATATTAACCATACCGAAGATTCTATTATCTTGAGATCAAGTGAAACAACCTATGTTCGAAAACAAAATAATAGATGATTTGATTTAAATGTTTCCTGATTTATGATGTCATATGATTCCACAATGATTAATCGCTCGAGGAGAATTTAAATGGTCAGGCCATATGTTTCCCCAATATTGTCCTCTGATTAATCATGATCTTTGTTAACAAGAAACCTGTTAATAAAATGATGCCTTTTCTCAACTTAAAGAATCAAGTTCCGGGAAAATAGAGTTGGATTATTATTATTATTATTATTTATCAAATACAGCCCCTCGTTACTTATGACGCAAGCCAACGCCATTTTCTGTCTCAAGAATATTTTCTCTCCCGTCTCATTTTTTGAATTGCGTTCATCTCATGTTTATCTTTAAGTTCTAAAAATCTCCTCGAGAAATACCTCAGGATGATATCGCCTTTTTGCAACAATAAATGGATCCACACAACATTTATGAATGATGAAAACAGAAAACAGAAGCACAGGAATAGATGATGAAGGTGAAGTTAATACTTTATGTTCACACTCGTAAAAGACCACAACCCCTACAATGTTATTGCCTACAACTAAAAGACTAAAAGATTTCATCCCCTCGTATTAGCATAATCATTTTGTTCATCTTTGTCATCCTTGTCGTCTCCATCCAACTCATCCTGTCCAAAATCTTCGTTCCCACTGTCGTGTGGCTCCTGACTTGCACCAAACGACCCCTTTGTCTCCTCATCCAAAAGGGAAGAAAATCGAGTTGGATTATCAGAGTATCTACTGCCATTGCCAACATAGTTACCACCACCTTGTACAGCATCACCATCACCATCACCATCACCACCACCACCACCACCACCACCGTAGTTGCTGCCACCTCCACTAGGATGGTGGAAACTGCCACCTCCATTAGGATACTGGTTTCCACCGCCAAATCCACCACCACCGGAAGCTCCATACCCGCCGCCACCTTGAACATCATCACCACCACTGTAGTTTCCGCCACCTCTACCAGGATACTGGTTTCCACCGCCAAGTCCACCACCAGAACCTCCGTACCCGCCACCTTGATATCCACTACCACCATAGTTTGCACCACCCTGGCCAACATAATTGTAACCACCACCAGAGCCATATCCACCTTGAAAACCCCCACCCCGAGGTTTTTCTGTTGCATAGTTCACCCTTATCCTTCGTCCATGAAGATCCTGCAAAATCCAAAGCTGAATGTGATAGCTAACTCAAGAGACATTAACCCATTTAAAGCTGATAAACTTAAGAATATCCATACAAAACCAAATCATCGGAGTTTCAAACAGTACAACTAGCTTCACATGCAATTCACTTAACTTGTCAGACTAGATATCTCAATGACAACAAAGATCTCCCCTACAAATACTCTAAACTTCATAAAAAAAAAATCCAATGACTGATCCATAAGCAAGAAATGTGATGATAAATAAATCACCATTTACTGTTTTAAGAGCATGGATTAATCCGTGAGCCCAAGTATGCAAATTAAGTAGAGAAATTCAAAGCTTTTGGATGATATTTGTTTGGATCCTGCCACCATTGATGCTCTAAAACTACAGGAATCTCTGCATAGTTTCCTTGTCACACCCCAAAATGGTGGAAAGTCACACATTCAAATATAAATTACACAGTGATGACATATTTGTAGTGAAGAAATATAGACATACAAGATTTGCTGATGACTAGGTAATCTCTTTGCTGATGACTAGGTAATCTCTGGTCAATTTATGGCTGTGATTTGTAGCTTAAAGTCAACATCATAAGGATAATTTCTGCAACCAACTATATTCATTATGTTGGTCAGAAGAGAAGTCAAACGGAGAGCATTATGGAGAATGCATCAACAATGAGGTAAAGATGTACAGAAAGAATACATGTAAGAGTACCTGCCCATCAAATGCCTGGATGGCACTGGACGCAGCTTCGGTAGTTGCATAAGTAACAAAGCCAAATCCTTTTGACCTACCAGTGTCGCGATCCAAAACAACCCTGGCTGCAAGGCCAAAAATAAGAAGTTAGCCGAAGGCCAAATCAATAGGAACAACGACAGAATCACCGACATGTGACAACATAGGGACAATATTTTCATGTGTGGTCTATTCAACGATCATAAAACTTGAGAAAGGGAAAAACAATTCATTTCAAATATAATATATGATGCAAGAAAGCTGGTACCTTCAACCACATCTCCATACTTGGCAAAAGCATCGGTCAAACTCATCTCATCAGTATTATAAGAAAGACCTGCAATGGAAAACATATAAATGCGTAAACAATGCAATAGAATACAGAAACTAGTATTCCACGCCAAAGGCGAAACTTTTTACCTCCAACAAAGAGCTTCGACGAAGACATGCTTCTTATTGTCTGGAAAAGTGAAGACCTCGAGGCAGATAATTCAGAATTAACATGCTTGCTCGCGGTTTGTCTAAGCAAGTTACCAACTCTGTTGAGAAAAGCCATTTTCGCACCTAAAAATAAGGGGACAGGAAAAAAGAGAAATGAAAGTTATCAGGAGTAATAAGAATTAAAACATGTAAAATTTACACAAAGGGCTATATAATAAGTGTAAAGTCGTAAACCAATGAATTCGAACAAAACAACAAACAAATTGAGTTTGGCACATTCCCTTCTGAGCTTGAAACTATTTTTCCTATTTAAAAGCTGAGCTTATATGAGCTATAACTAGCTGTAAAAGGTTGAATAGAAGCAAGTAAAAAAAATTATTTTACAATAGAAGTAGTCTATGTTTGGCTTGTGAAGCTAAGGAGTTGAACAGGAGTTGAACACAATGATTTTTTCTAGACCTGTCGAAGAACCAAAACCAGATTAAAAGGTTGATTTCACCGCCATACTAACGAAATGAAGTCACTGTAAACATCCCGTAAGATTTTCATTCAGTTCCGTTTCTGCTTGTTCTTCCATTCCCTTCAGCATCCCCAAAAAGTGAAAGAAAACTATAAAATTCAAATCTCCAAATAGAGTGAGACAGCTAACCATATTCTACTATACAAGCAAAAACACGCCGAATCATTTCCATTGAAGTTACAATCAATCTTTAAAAAAAAAATCATAAATTTGAAATCAAATGCAAGCACTTAATCAACGATATATTCCAATTAAAAATAAATCCTAGTAAAAATTAATAAAGAAAAATCAAAAGAACTCAAACGATCATACACATAGAACCGCCAAATATATGAAGCCTAGGGAACATGGTTTAGGGTATAATCAATAGGGACGCGCAAAAATCGTGTAATACCTCAGAACAATGAATACCAGTAGAGAACTTCTGCTACCCTTTCGAGTTTCAGCACTCCGTATTTGCTACAGCGAACACTCCCACACATACATCGCAAGGGTTTTAGCCCGCGGAATTCGATAGCGAGCAATTTCGGATATTCTGTACAATTACTCCATATGTTGCTGAGATATGGTCCGTTGATTGGAACTCTGAGTCGTTTAACCGTTGGATCTATATAATTGTAAGTAGAACTTGTTTGATTTTTAAATATTATTTATAATAATAATTAGATAATAATATAGCAAAAAATTTAATATAAAAAAATTAGCAGACATTCACAGGTTGTGGATGGATACTATACTATCCACGACAGAGAGAAAAAAATGTTTAGAGAGAAAAAATTAATAGAAAGAGATAAATAAAGAAAAGAATATGAAATTATTTATGTAACTTTAGTAATTTTATGCTATTAGGGATTTAAAAACAATAGAATGTTTGCAATAGGGACTGACATTGGGACTGAATCCCAATTCAAAGTCTGAGTATGGGGATTTTGTCCCAATTTGCTCAAAATAGTAATTAAGACATGTTAATAAAAAATCTTAATAAATTATTATTATAAATTTTTAAAAAATTAATTAATTATTTGATTGCAACATTATAACATTGAAAATACATTAATTGTGTTTTATAAATTATATTACCAAAAACTAGAAAGGTAAATTGTTGTATTATCCACATTAGTAAAAATATATATTTGTTAATTGTGTTTTGTTTTGCAAGGCAAACAAAGTCGAAATTGTCAAATATATATGCTTTATAATATTAATTTGCAATTCCTATCTCATTATACACCGTAATGTATTTAAAACTTAAGGTTGTATTTGGGTCGGATGATTTAAATTGGATTAGAGGATTTGAAAGTTATCCTTTCAAATTCTTCCAAAATACAAAAAAAAATACAGTTAAGAAACACATCTACTTCAGGTTTTTTACAAAAACATAAATGATAGTTTTCGATAACCAAACAACACCTTAATTGATTTTTTTTTAACATCAACAAGAATTATATTAGACTAACAACAATTACAAGTATATTCGACCAACTGTCAATAGACATTAGTAAACAAACAAAAGGCAACAACAAATATATGGAAACATTGTTGCTGCCCTGAATGGCACTGCCCTCAGGGGCATCATCCACCAGCCATATAGAATCTTTTTTTAAAAAAAAGATTCCAAATGAATGGTGATGATGTCCCTAAGGGCACAACCTTTAAGAGAATCATCAAACAAACCCAAATATATATGCCAAGCTTGGACAATAGGAAAGACATATCCAGTAATATGTGTACTGCAAGGTGTAATGGTATAGCGGATTACAACAAAAACACAATATCCTAAACCATCCAACAGCCAAACCAGGTCCATCAACCATGGATCCCAAAGTTTGGTCGAATGAGGGAACTGTCTTCCAAAACATCTGAAAGAATAAATAAGGATATGCGAGAGACATAAATTGATAAAAAAACAAACAAACAATCTCTTGTATCCAAATCCCTAGTTGATAATGTGGCTTGAAATTAAATATTTTCAAAATAAATTTTTCCTGAAATTATCAGGTAAAGATGCGGTGTGCTGCCAGAATTTTCTCATGGGGAATCAATCAAGTACTGTAACCATGGGCAATTCACTCAATAAAATATGTAAAAAAATCATTTTTCCTTATCAATTAATACCAAAAGTTGTCACTCCTCGTAATCAAGAACAAAAAAAGGATTTGGGTAGTTGAGATCAATATATAAATCCCTTTTCCTGTTCCATAAGTTTATAAACAAACAAAAGATTTAGTGCAATCGAACTTGTACCCTTGAATCGAGCCAACATCTCCACCGATTTCAAGTTAACAAACAAATTTTGCAAGGAACTGAACTGCATCATCAATGTCGTCAAATCTTGCAACATCTGGTGGTAACTGATATGGAAATCTGATACACAAGATAAAAGATTTGATTCTAAGCAGATTAGATCACATGGAGAAGTTTAAACATTTGAATTTAAAGATATGATAAGATTGACTCCTTGTATCTAGATGATTGTTATTATCATACAATTGTATATATATTTGTAAACTGATCAGTGAAGTAATATACTAGATTTTCTCAATCTCTTCCCTTCTTCATTTAACTTATTATGGTATCAGAGCATTGAAGTTTTTTTTTTCAAAGTCACAATGTCAACAACCAACTCTTCCTCCTCTTCCACCACTGAATCACATAGCTCACTAGTAAGCATTAATGTTGCTGCTCAAGCACCTCTCAAACGTATGCCCCAAAATTACATCTATTAGAGACTCCAGTTTCACACTCTCTTCATTGGATATGACTTGCTCCAATACATTGATGGTACAAAGCCTTGCCCAACTGCCACTATAACTCAAAATGACACATAAATACAAAATTCGGCATACACAAACTGGATCCGACAAGCTCAGTTGATTCTCAATGCTATTGTTGGCTCCTTGTCGCCAACAATAATTCCTTTCATTGCTTGGGCCACCACCTCACGAGAACCTGGATAATTCTAGCAACACTTATGCTAAACCTTCTAGAGGACGCATCAAACAAGTCAAAAACAGTCTCAAAAATCTTTCCAAGGGCTCCCAATCAATCACAGATTTTCTACAGAATGTTAAAGCTCGAGCAGATGAGCTTGCGATTTTAGGCTCTCCACTTGATCCAGAAGATCTCACTGACAAAATTCTGGACGGTCTTAGTGATGATTATAAGGAGCTTGTACGTGCAGTGCAAGCAAGGGACAACTCCATCGACTTTGATGAACTTCATGAAAAACTCATCACATTCGAAACTTCAATACAAACCTCCCAATCTGGTGCACCTCACTTCCCAGCCTCTGCCAATCATGCATTCGATCTAATACTAGTTGGCACCCCCCATTCAAACACCACAATATCGGATGGGGTCCAGGGTCTAAACCTGGAAACACAACTTCAGGCTGGCGTCCTACACCTCACCCATGTTCTTCCCATCCTCGTCCCAATACATGGCCTAGCTCTCCTCGCCCTCCACAACGACCTAACTTCAGTTACTGTCAAATATGTCGCATACAAGGACATACGGCCAAGCGGTGTCCTTCCTTCACTCTTGTTCCAGTTCATCGTAATGCGGCCCACCCATGCAATCACCATACCAGCCAGCACAACCAAGGGCTCACTATGCAGCAAACACAACCAACAATCAACAATGGCTACTGGACAGTGGTGCCTCTCACCATGTCACTTCCGATTTGAGCAATCTACCATTTCGTGCTCCTTATGGAAGATCAGATGACATCATGATTAGAGATGGCACATGAATCCCAATAACTCATACGGTTCTACCTTACCCAACACTCCCACTATTCAATTTACATTGCAAAATATTTTATGTGTTCCCCATATGAAAAAGAACCTTATCTCTATCTCACAATTCTGCTCATCTAATCATGTATCTATTGAATTCTTACCATCTTCCTTTATTGTGAAGGGTACCCTTCGCATAGGGGAAACATTGTTGAAGGGGCAAACTAAGGATGGTGTCTATGAGTGGCCGGTTTCGTCACCATTACTTGCATTCTCCACCATCAAAACTACCACATCAATTTGGCATCACAGATTATGACATCCTAAATTTCAAATTCTCGAGCACATGGTCTCTAGTCAAGATTTGATTCTTCTCCTATTTCAGATTTTTCATGTAATGCATGCCATTGTAATAAAAGTCATAAACTTCCGTTCTCCACGTCCACTGTTAGTTCCAATAAGCCGTTGCAAATCTTTTTTTCTGATGTATGGACCTCCCCAATTATTTCCCCTGATGGCTTCAAATATTATATTATCTTTGTTGATAATTTATATTTGGTTTTATCCACTCAAACAAAATCCGAGGTAAAAGATGTTTTCATTCGTTTTAGAGAGCGATAGTGGAAAAACACTTTAATCTACAGATTCAAACATTATGCTCGGATAATGGAGGTGAATACATTGCCCTCTATAGCTAACTTGCTCTATATGGCATCTCCCATCTAACCACTCCACCACACACACCAGAACACAATGGTACCTCTGAGCGGCGTCATCTCCACATTGTCGAAACAGATCTCACCTTACTTACTCATGCATCAATTCCACTAAAGTTTTGGTACAATGCTTTCGCTGCCGCAATATACTTAATCAATCGAATGCCATCCCAAACCTCAATCTCTCTTCGCCCTATCAAATATTTTTGATATCCCTCGGAACGACTCAAAACTCAAAGTATTTGGTAGCCTATGTTACCCTTGGCTACATCCATACACATCACATAAACTTGAGTCACGTTCCAAACCGTGCATATTCTTCGGGTACTCGCTTACTCAAAGTGCCTACCACTATTATGACCCTTCAACCTCCAAAATCTTTGTCTATAGGCACGTCAAGTTCATCGAATCCATCTTCCCCTTCAACTCGCTCATCACAAATGATCCTCCCCCAGAGTCAACCACTCTTTCAACCTGGATCCCGCCCTTACTTCACATCTCTCATTCCTCAATGCCACTCATGACATCATCTGCGGACATCCCACATCAGCATCTCCACTGTGAAGCTCTCTTACAACCACCTCGCTTGCCATCTCAAACAAGCAATCATTCCACCGAAGCCGCACATACCCAACCAACCCCAGAATCGGCCAATAGTACTTCCCCAACTACCTCCGTCACCTCCAAACCTAGCCACATCCACTCATCCAATGCAAACACGAGCCAAAAAAAACATACACAAACCTATCCGCAAACTAAACCTTCATGCTCAGTTATCCACATCCCTTGACATTGAACCCACTACATCATCCCAAGCCCTCAAAGATCCAAAGTGGCGTAAGGCTATGTCGATGAATACGATGCTCTTGTACGGAATGGGGCCTGTGAGTTAGTACCATTTGATCCTAGCCACAATATTGTTGGATGCAAATGGATTTTTGCATTAAGCGCAATTCAAATGGCTCTATTGACATACTTAAAGCTCACTTGGTTGCAAAGGGGTTTCACCAACGCCCCAGAGTTGACTATCACGACAGATTCGGTCATATAGTTAAGCCTACCACGGTTCGGCTTGTTCTAAGCCTAGCAGTCAGTCGTGGTTGGGCCATTCGTCAACTTGTTGTCAACAATGCTTTCCTACAGGGACAACAAAGTGAGAATGTTTTTACCCAGGTTTCATTGATCGAGACTTGCCATCCCATGTATGCAAATTATGGAAAGCAATTTATTGGTTAAAACAAGCCCCACGTGCTTGGTATCACGAACTTCGTTCATTTCTTCTACTCTCGGACTTCAAAGGATCTCACTATGGGTCCTTAACGGATCGGACCGGTCTGGAACCGACCGGTTCCAGATCCGTTAAGCATGGAACCGGTCAGATCAGTTAAGAACCGGATCGGATCGGTTCCGGTTCCAACCGCTTCCGGATCGATCCGATCAGTTCGTTATGTTTTAATTTTTTTAATTTTTGAATTTTTTATTTGCTTTTCGAACACTTTTAAAATTTTTGAATTTTTTTTTTTGATGTTGTAAATGTTTCCACAATATTGATCACAAATTCAATATATTTCTTCTTCATTTTATATATAAATGCATACAAATAATTATACACTTATGGCAATTGAAAATCTAAATAAAAATATTAGTATTTAGCACTCTTAATAATTGATAACTATTATTTTGGCGTTATCTTCTTCTTGCTCATCATAATGATTTACGAATTCGTCAACAGTCCCATCTCTTCTATTCTTACATTCTGCTTCAAACCAATCTTTAAGTAATGTGAGCATGCATAACGAATCAGCCGATAGACTACTTTTGTATTCTTCACTTATTCGGCCACATGTTGAGAATGCCGATTCAGAAACGACGCTTGAAGCTTGTACCGCATACACGTCTCTAGCCATTTTGGCTAAGATAAGAATTGTGCTGCATTTGCTTCCACCATTGTAAGACGTCGAAGTTGTCTTCTCTTAGAAATTGATAATTCAGATAAATTTGCAACTCAGTCAACGTGCTAGTATAATGTTTTTTTCCCTTAAGTTTTTCCTGTCAAGCATTCTAAGCAGTGATGCCCCCGCCTCTTGATTGAGCTTGGTTGTTTTTCAACAGCCCTTTGTTGCGATGATTCACTTGCCTATTGATTATAATACAATTGAAACATATTTTTGAGAGATTGCATCGTAGACGTCTTTTGATTGTCAACAACATTCCCCAAAAATTTAGCATAATATTCAAAAAAATATCTCAAATGAGGCTAAACATCGACTAGGATCTAGCAATGTTGCGATGCAATGCACGTGTGAATTTGTTCCCAATATTGTATAAATTTGTTTCCATTGCACTAACAAAAGTATACAATTCATCATCATCTCTAAATTCTATAAACTTAAAAACATGTTAAATACTAAAGGAAGAAAAAAAACAGAAGTTGGATAAGTAACACCGGAGAAGCGTACCGTCGCTTCTTTAAAAGTACCTAACAATGATATACAATTTTCAACAAATTCCCAATCCTCATCAGTCAAAAATATTATCATCGGTATCAGGCATTTGATATAAATTATAAAATGGAGTTGAAATATCTTTATAAGGTAACATAGCATTAAACAAATTGTACAACAAATTACACCTAGTTTCTATTGGTGATGGAAAAAGAAGATCTGCAAACCATTAGATATACATAATTGTTTCCAATCATGCTTAACACGGCTCGTGCGTAACCATTTAGCACGATATTTTATTCTACCAATACATGCTGAGTGATTGTCCTCATAACCAACTTTCACAGCCAGCCAATAACATGACATGCACATCTAACATGGAAAAAAACATCATCAAGCATTGGTTTCAGATAGATCTTTAAATCACGCATCGAAGCGTTGTATTCACAGCGTTGTCTAATGTGATTGAAAATATATTATCCTGAATTCCATAATGTCTACAGGTATTGAATATATATTTAGCAATTACATAACCAATATGTACACAATCTAACTCATCTAAAGATAAAATCTGTTTTTGCATACATCAATTATCATCAATCAAATGACAAGTGACAACAAGATATGAATCCGATTTTACATTTGTCCAAATATCGGTTGTTAAGCTAACCCTACAATGCAAACTAGAAAGATGTTCAATCAATATATTTATATATTCAACAAATACGTCCATACAATTTCTTTTAGTGTGTGTCTAGAAATATGTTTAAACATGACTTGTATATACGAAGCAAATTCAATAAAACCAGCATGTTCTGCTTGTATAAAGGGTAGTTCACACCTAATAACATATTTAACAAGTGACATACGATTAATTTCAGCAGTTAAAATAAAATTCGTGACAGTGAGAGCATTAATATGTTCTTGTGTTGCTTCTCTACCTAATGGTTGTAAAGTTGTCTCATCAAAATTATGTTTTTTTACTAAGTGTTTTTTAAATGTTCCAATGCCTCCACTGGAACTACCAGCTTTATATGAATATTGTACCTTACATAATTTACAAATTGTAACATATTCAGTAGTACCTTATTTTTGAGGGAGTTCAAAGTGATCACATATCTTACTTCTTTTGGCAGGAGTTGGTTGTCTACTCGCAGCTGTAGTGGCTCCGGATGACTCCACCTGTTGTCTCGGTTTGGCACCAGGAGGTTCGACAGGTTGTTCGGGTTCTTGTGTTTTGACGTTCATAGATGAACCATCAACATTGAGGTCAGCAAAAAAATCATAACTTTCATTTAACTCAGGAATTGGCACAGACAAATTCATTGCCGACGATGTACTAAGTGATAGATGACACGGGACGAGACCCCAGCTGCGACCAGTGTTGCTAGATGAATATTATTATATAAGTAAAATGCAGATAGCACAATGGAAAGAAAAATATGAGATAGAAGTATACAACTTTGAAATAATGAATTGTGTGGATTTACAAATTACAACATACATATTTATAGTTTTTTAAAAAAACAAATAAAAAGGAAAAAAGGAAAGTTATAAACAAATGGCAACGTCTTTATAGCCGTTGCCTTGCTTTTATTTTTTTTATTTTTGTTTCAAAAATTATCGGTTTCAGCTCCGGAATCTGAACCATTTCGATAGCACCAGAACCAATGGTGCTACCAGTTTCAAGACACGGAACCGCTCCGGAGCGGTTTTTTACAGGTTTCGGAACGTGTTGGAACCGGTTAGCCCGGTTCTGGTTCGAACCGGGCTAATCGGTTCGATTTCGAGCCGGGTCCGGTGTGGCCTGGCCCGATAAGCACCCCTAGATCTAATGCTGACACATCTCTGTTCACCTTTAATTCCAATGGTCATGTATTGTACTTACTTGCATATGTTGACGATATAATCATCACTGGTAACAATGCTTCCATGTTAGATAAATTTGTTCAGGTACTGGCCAGTCGGATCTCACTCAAGGATTTGGGGTTGCTATCATACTTTCTATGAGTGGAGATCATTCCCAATATCCAAGGTGTCTTACTCTCCCAACGACGATATATGCTTGATCTTCTTTGTCATGACCGAAAACTTTATATGATCATGCGAACTCATCATAGTATATATGAAATCATTCAACAACATAATTGCATATATTGTGATTTTTTATATGTGCATTGGAAAGCTTAGAGGTTGTGAATAGAATAAATTTGATGAATAAAAAGAAGAATATATATATTTTTATTATAAAAATAATAATAAGAATAAAAATATTGAAGAGATTGTAAAATATGGAATATAGTGTAAGATACTGATTAAATTTAGTAACATATTGATTAAATTAGTGATAAGAATATATATAATGAATATATTTTAAGAACAATAATAAATATATTGAATAGATTTAATATAGTGAATAGATTTAATGAATAGATGTAAGATGTAATATATTAAACCAAGTTAATGAATAAATTTGAAGGGTTAGTAATGTAATTTCTGAAATTTGTAAAAATAAAATAAAAAATAAGAATAATAAACTTAAATTCGGGAACCGCCATCATAAATACAAGATATGCACATATTTGACACCTTTAGTAGGTGAAAGCACCGTGAGCAAAGGAAAAGAGAAAAAAAATTTGGAGTTTCGTCGATTTTCGGACTTCGAAACGACGTCAAAACTAGAAAATGAGTACATATCTGGAATCCTCGCCTCACTACCTTCCTTTTGAGGTAGTTTTTCTTAACTTTTCTTATGTTTATGTTATGGCTTAATTTGAAATAATGTCAAAAGATTATGAAATTAATATGTGATAGATTAAACAATGATAAACAATATTTAATAAGAAAATGAGATTATGTTGTAGTTTCGATTTTCTACGAATTTTAATGTGTACACCAAAAGTACATAACTATTTGAGATGTGAGATATAATAGATATAGGATTCTCTAGTATGGACATATCATAGAGAACATGCATATACTGAAATGGGTAGTAGAAATTTGATATTAAACTGGTTGGTGCATTTGACATGCGTTTATATGTCATAATCTCGATCATGGCACATAGAAGGCAAATTAAGTGATTCCTACGAGATAGGAGTATAGTATATCCTTATAACTTGGCATTTAACTTTAATTTAACTTTATATGAGTATATGATTTGTGTTATATGAGTACAGTGAATTGGTGAACGGATTGAGATGAATGCAATATTACGTGCAAGAACTAAATTGAGTTCTTAATATACATGTTGGGATGTGATGCTATACGATCTATATGATGTTATCATTCTACGATGTTATACATATGATTATGCCATGTGCATTCATAATAGATTAAAGAACTCTGTTATGGCCGCTAATGACCTTGACCACGTGTTATTGCATTCTGATTGCATTCTGAGTACGGTCAGAATTACATAATCAAAGAATATAGATCACGAGTTCATTGAACTCATGTGGATTATATAGTACAGAGTGTCATGGCCATATCGTGATCATGAATTGTTCTTGGTATTAGTGGTTCATAACATAATAACAATACGGACATACAT
>CAJQUN010002688.1:0-23719 GCA_907163345.1 Haberlea rhodopensis | reverse complement strand
AGGTATCATATCGGATTAGGTATACGAAGGCTCACCCTTGTAGCGTGTTTGAAGAAGAATCCACGGAGCCAGAACCACGTCCTACGCCTTCTCCGAGTCACTAGCAAAACTCAATGAGTTTTGCCTCAACGGTATCCACACGATCAAATCGGGTGTGAAGGGATAGTTTAATAACAAGTTGCTAGACAAGTTATTAAACCGGAACCAAAAACCACACTTGATTCACAATCAAAATTGGCACAAGATCACCAAGAACCATTCGGCTATGAAGTGGCCGAGAGCTCAGATGGTGCGGCCGTGTGTGTAGCTTGCTTGGTATTAGGTTTTGTGTATTGAAGTGTTAATCATATTAAAACCCTTGCAATCATATTTATATGATTAATTAAAGGCTTTCATAAAGCCTCATGGGCTTAAGCCAATGATTTAATTAATCATTATGATTATTAATTAAGACTCCTCTTAATTATTTAATTCATCCATGAATTTAATTCCCTTCTCGATTTAATCTTTTGTGCGACCCGATAGGATCTTGTAATGTTGGCAGTGAGTGACATAAATCTCATTTACGTCTCAAGCATTGAGGCGGTATCTAGCAACACATCAATGCTACCCAAATTACAAGAATGTCAATGACTCGACATAACCTTTAGAACTTGTGATAATATTAACCATGTAACTTAATCCCTTTGTCCTTTGTGTTTAGATTGAACACGAGTCATGGAACAGTCATACTCGTATATCCAATCTTTATTTCTTGATCCCCAAGTAGAACTAGAATAAACGAATAAGCTCGATATCTCATATCGACTCATTCGAGCATGGCCATGCATTTTAGTTCTCACTTGATCAAGGGCCAAACACATCTCCTGTTATATAGGAGGGACAAATCCTATCTCGATCAGTCAACATCCCTCTACATAATTCGTAGTGTATCCAATAGTCGCCTTTATAGTATACCTGTTACGGGTAACTTTTGACGATATCAAGATACATAACTCCTTATGTTGGGATCTCTGATTATCACAAGTCGTAAGGATTTCATACATTATTATCACTATGAGAATTGCATATGACGATCATATAACTATCCATGTTGCATTCTCATGGTGGGTCTGTCCAGTACATCGTTCTCTAACATGTACCCATATGTTGATTTGATATCTCATATCAATGAACAATTCATCGATCAACACATACTAGTTTCTACGTATTATCATTATCCCTTTCATGATAATACTTGACTAGGGACATCTTTAAGAATAATACAATATTATTCTAAGGACATTAACATATATATAATTCACATTGCACAGTAAAATAATAATATATAATAATGAATTGCCATTCATAAAATCATATTACATTGTATGTCATAAACAATCATCTAATGATGTGTCTTAGGGCATATCCCAACAGAAAGTGCCTCACTATGCTAGATTCTTGATAGAAGTGTGGAAAGCGGATAAGAGAAAGGAATGGAAGGGTGCCCCAAGATCGGGCTAGACGAGAATGTTTCCGTGGTTATCCAAAGAAGCATTCCCACAAAGTGTAAGGACCCTGGTATGTTCTCCATCCTTTGTGTGATTGAAACCACTAGAATTGAGAAGACAATGCTAGATTTAGGATCTTCAATTAATGTCAAGCCTTACTCAATTTACACTCAACTGAAAACCTGGACCTTTGAAAAGAAACAATATTGTGATCCAATTAGCTGACAGATCCACGGTTGTTCCTAGATGGATATAGATGATGTACTTGTGCACGTAGAGAGTTTGGTTCTCTACGCTGATTTTTATGTTTTAGACATGGAAAATGTTGACCCAGCTAGCCCCATTCTTTTAGGAGGACCATTCTTGAAAACCTCTAAATCGGTGATAGATGTGAATAACGGCATGTTTAACAATGGAGTTTAATGGCAAGGTTGCAAAATTTAATATTTATGAAACCATTAAAACTCATGAACAATCTAGCATGCTATTGATATGGATGATGAATTGATGATGATTTTGATAATGATGAATTGTGGGAGATGTGAAAGGCTACTGATGGCTTGATAACAAAGGAGGTATGTACTCAAATCTTATGCATACTTTTCATACTATTGCTACCATATCTACTCAAGATACTGCTGCCCTTTCTTCACCTACAGGATCTACTGTTGAAGAGACACACCCTCTGGAGCCAACAAGGAACAAAAGAAGAGGAGGAACAAAGAACTGAGGCCGACCACTCAAAAGCAAACAAACCAAAGTTCAAGGGACTCAAGAAGATATTGAGATGGAGGAGAGAAAGATAAGCAACACAACATCACTCACCTGATAGAGGACTGGCGTCAGGCCACCGATGTTAAACAGAGGCGCTGCTTGGGAGGCAACACAAGGGGGTTTAGTTTCCCTTATCCTTTTTTTTATTCCTTTAGTAGTTAGACTTTTCTCTTTTCTTATATTTTTGTCTTACATTGGGGACAATGTAATATTAAGTATGGGGAGGGATTAGATTAGTGGTGTGTTATTGCTTTTCTATCACAAAAAATACAAAAAATATAAAAATAAAAATTTTGAGCTCATAGTTAGTAATGAATGCATGCTTAGAATCACTAGCCCATGATGAAACCTAATTGATGGCATGCATTTTTGAACATAGGTGAATTGTTAACCTTGGAACACTTTGAACTCTAATGCAAAGTGTGCTTTGACTTAGTAATTGAATATTTTGAACACGAATCCGTCATGACTTGTGCAGTGTGCATATCTTAGTGAAGATTGTGTGAATATTGTGATAGTCTTAAGAAGTCTCTACTACATGCTGCTAGAACTTAACTACATGCTCTTTTTGAGGCGTATGTCTAGACTACTTGCGAACATGAAAGTGATATAGACGACCTTTGAGGCGTTTAAGCCTTTCAAGCCTACCATGTAAAGAAAATCAATCACTAGTACCCTTTTTTATCTTTAATGCAAAAGAATCGTTGTATGCTAAGCATACAAACGACCCCTATTTGATTCATTGACTAGCTTATCATCCTTCCCTAATAAGCCTAAATGTATTTTAATCCACAACTTTGAAGGGAGTATGATGTGTTTCATTCACATGCACTTAGGAATTCATTGAACTATATGTTTGAGCTTCATTATCAAAAGAATGAAATGCATGAAAGAAAAGGGTTGCCTTGAGGAAATTGATAAAAATATGACTCCTTGGGGAGCCAAGGCACAAAAGAGAAAAAGATTGAAATATACCTTGCAAAACATACAAGGTGTGAAAATGAACAAAGTTTGAAAAATCATGCAATGAGAGAAGTTTAATTGTGCATATCACCATACTCTCTTGTTTGATGCATCTCTACCCTTTCTTTCATAAGCCATACCCAGGCCAAGCTACAAGCTAATAAAGACCTACTTGATTTGTGTTTGCAAAGTGGCTAAGATGGGGAGAAGAGTGCAAGTGAGCTTATACTTGTGTTAGTATATGACTTAAGCTATTGTAGGCTTTGCATCTATTGGATCTATAACTTGTACATGGCACTTGTTTATGACCACATACGCACGTTCACTACTTTGTTGGGTACGAAATGTTTAAGGGATTGAACTTGTTCCACTGTTAACTTTTCACCGCCTTTCATTCCTATGCATGTTTATAATTGTTGAGGCATAAAAGTGAGGACAAGTCAATTTGTTATGATACTATTAGCCAACCCAAAAAGATTTTAGTTTTGTCTGATTTACTCGAAGTCGAGTAAAGATTAAGTATGTGGGAGTTTGATGTGACTAGAAATAGACACATCTTTTGCGCTTAATTGTCTACGATTTGGTATATTTTGATGGATAATTTGTTACATATGCAACCTAATCGTACAATTGTGTAAATGTAGGTGAAATCAAAGAAATGAGCTAAAAAGGCGAATAAAGACCAAGGGAAGCTCTGAAGATGATAAGGATTCAAGGTTGATCAAGAAAAAGGCCAAAACTATAATTTTGGAGAAGCGATCGATCGTGGAAGATGGATCGATCGCATTTGGACAGAAAGTTGAGCAACAAATTTTACGAGATAGCGATCGATCGCTACAATTGAGCTATTGATCGCCAAAAGACACTAGAGCCAAGCAATCGATTGCATAAAAGAGGCGCTCGACCGCCCGAGGAATTTTGCTGAAAAAATATAGGAAGCGATTGATCGCTAGGAAGAACCGACCAATCGCTGCTGCAGAGTCCGGAAAAATAAGGAAATTAAGAGTTTTACAATCCTTGGGAAGATTTTAACCTATCCTACCATATTTACTTGATAAACTCAATTTTATTAGCATCCAATCACAATAATTCAGACTTTAGAGCATAGCTTAGACGTTAGAATAATTTTCTTTCAATTTTGTGAAGAACACTTTGAAGAACGAAGACGGAAACGACTCTCCGGAACCGTGATTCCTTTTAGTAATTTTCCTTTTCTTATTATTTGATGTTTTCTAGATTAAATTCTATTGTTTTAGATTTAATTATGATAGGCTAAACACTTTGATTCTTGGTTAAAGGAAGACAATAGGTTGGATTTTATGTTTTTAATGAGATTGATGTTCTTATATTGATTTTTATTGAGTATCATGTGCTTTTTCTAATTTTCATGCCATGGATGTTATGTTTGATTGTTAGATCGGCCATCTAATGATTTTTACATGCAATCTATTGCTTGGCCTTTGAAGCAACTAGATTGGTAATTGTCTGCTTTTGGTGGTGTTAAATTCTTAGGAAAAACACGTAACTAGATTAAACATAGACGCTTGTATTATGTTGTCTAGGTTCATCATTCTTACTAGATAGATTTGAAAGCTATTGTTAATATTAATATTAACTGTTGCTGTTTTGATTGATATATAATAATAGGTTAATGTAGAACGCTTGGGTTATTTTAACTAGGCATAAGGCAAGATAAGAGTTGAATTTCTAGTAATGAATATTCAAGTAAAAATTACATCTTTTGTGATAATCGATGATTGAATGCATAAATCCAAGGTAACGTCGACTGAAAACCAAGAATTCTCATAATTTTAAATCACCTTAGTTTAATTTTGCTAATTAGTTTAATTCATAGCTTTTGCTTAGGTAGTAGTTAATAAATTCTAAAATCCCATTTGTACTATTTGGTTACATAATGACACGAAAAATGATTCCTTCACTGTGGATCGATCCCTACTCACGTTACTACATATTTACTGTTGTGAACTTGAGAAATGGTTAATTTGGGCGTACGCGATAAGCGCTACCAATTTTCTAGTATTTTTGTATAGATCCTTGGGCGATTTTACGCTTTTTGGTATATATATATTGATTTTAGGAGTCTAGGTAGAAGTGCATAAAAGTTGAGAAATGTGCTAACAGAGCCTCTGCATTCCATACCATCATAAATCATTGAAGGGCAAGATAGTCCGGGAGAGACGGATGACGGAGCAACGCAATGAGTCATCACCTAGCGTTATTTCGTATTTCTAAAATTTGTTCTTCATTATTTTTTGATTTTAATGTTTAATTTGTTGCAAAACTTATTTTTACATTATTATTTGGCCATGATTATTGGCTAAATTTTGTTATCAAGACTAGGGGATCCCATTTTGAACCTATAATTCAACTTAAGGTTTTTGATTAATTCTTACAATTATTTGTACATAGTTTATTGTTATTCATGCTTTAAAGGATTGATCACCTTTGAATGATATTATATTCGATTGACTTGACCATATGATATAGTAAATTAGGTTGTGGGTTTAGACTGAGACCGACCAAGTAAAATCAAACACTTGTGTGATAGCAATAGATTTATCAAAATCGAAGGCTAGAAGTTGTCATAAATCCTTTTTCGGTATTAATCGCTCATTAAGGACATGAGAGTGGTTTATTGTAACATTAATATTAGACTAGTTATAGCTTGACCGTAGTTTAACGAATGCATTAGGAGCACTCGTCACCTTAGAGCGTTTGATTTTAAATCATAAGTAATAAAGAATTGTGGGGAATTATGGGTGAACCGAAGTCTTGATAATTGTTTTTACTGATTTTCTACACTCTTTATTGCTTGTTAGTGTTGGATTTATTGTTCTTGGTTAATGCAGTTAAGTTAATCATCATTAATAATCATAGGTTAAATATAGTTAAGCAATTTGAGTTTGGTACTTGCTTACTAGTCCATATGGGTACGACATCCTACTTTATTCTATTATACTAAAATTTGACATCGTGTACTTGAGGTATAATCAACTACACTGAGAATTTTGTTTTAAATAAATCGTGATCAGGTGCATGTGGAGTTACATGGACCTTTAGCACATATTAAGCAAAATCATTAGCTAAGTGTAATGCAATAACAATTAAACAAAGTGCACGCATTCAACTTCGTGTAGTGCAACATGAACCAATTAAAAACTGAGTCTGTACATATCTTCAAGAACAAAATGTAGTTGTTTGTTTACAAAATTATACATTTACTGCACCAAAAATATCTACAACAAAGTATTAGTTGTTGTCTTATGTATTTTGGAGGAAGAGTTTCACCATTTTTGCTCTATAATTGTATTGATGTCTACATTTGAATGCTTGGGCACTTCTTGTCCTCTCATAATTTTTCCATGTTCATGAAAACAAACACAACAACTGAGCCAGACCTTTGTTGCACTGCTTCTTTGTATGGCTTGATTTCACATGTGTGTTCGCTTGGACTGTAGCTAATACCTTTTGAAATTGGATTCTCCTCAACCATTTTCTTCATCTTCTCTTCAAAGTAGGCTTTCTGTATATTGGAAGAAGAATTGTTCTCAACTAGTTAATTTTATAAAAATATAGAATTTAAAAATAGGTGTATTTAAAGTAAACCTTACAAGTATTTTGGAATTTTCAAAGTAATAATATATGTCTTACCCTCAATTCGAAGCCTTATTTAATTGTTATGAGAAAAATCAAAGACAAACAGTGTCTAGTGGTATCCCTTGTTTTAGGTGGTCTTTTATGCCGGGTGTGTTTATTGGAACAAAAACCATAACCTATATGTCATTGCTTCTTGTAGGCATGTTGTTTTCCGCCAAGTCTTTGTAGTACCCCCCTGTGATCAGTGTTGCATATTGCTGCCAAGTTGTGTGAAATAATTGTATGATCTACGTATATCCAAAATCAAAGAAAAAAAAAATTTAATAGTTGAGTTTTATTACCCAACACAAGCTGTTGAATATATAGGGCTATCTTTCTTTTCCTTGTCTTGACAATGTGGTTATTTATAACAATCGTATAACACTTAATCATCTGTAAGTATGATAAATCAGTTTCACATATATGTATAGTGGTTCATGTGTGAGACATCCACCTAATGGTCTATCGGTGCACGTGATATACATGCACCGATAGATTCAAGCCGCGCATGCTGGATAAATGAACGTAATAATCAATCGGTGCCGGTGATATCATATGCACCGATAGAAACAACAGGTGAATTGGTGCATGCGGAGTTGCATGCACCGTTAGTACATATCAAACAAATCATTAGAAAAGATACATTCAAGCTGTGCATGTTGGATAAATGCACCTGATGGTCTATCGGTGCATGTTATATCACATGTACCAATAGAAACAACAGGTGAATTGGTGCATGTGGAGTTACATGCACCATTAGTACATAACAAGCAAAATCATTAGAAAAGATACATTCAATCCGTGTATGTTGGATAAATACACCTAATGGTCTATCGGTGCATGGATATCACATGCACGGATAGAAACAACATGTGAATTGGTACTTGTGGATCACATGCACCGATAGAAACAACATGTGAATTGGTACTTGTGGAGTTACATGTACCGTTAGTATATATCAAGCAAAGTCATTAGAAAAATTTAACGCAATTTACTTACATCGTCGGTAATGGATATAGTGAAGGATTTCACCAACATCCGCTACGAATATCTTCATGTTGGTGACTTTGTATTTTCAGATGACTCATCTCCACACAATCGAAGAGTCAGTGTCAATGAAGTGTTGTTTAATTAAATTAGACATACCATTTTCCATTTGTTTTGTTTTTATTTATGTGGGGTTTTTCCTCTGCTGTTAAGAGCTTCATAGCGGGCATTTTGGTTTTGAACTTGAGCGGACCCTCATCTTTTTGCCCCTTCCCTTTTTGTTTATCACCAGATAAATCATAATCTCTCAGCTCTAGATCAATGGGATCATAGTTTGTACCTTAGTCTTCCAGATTTTGTTTTGGTTCCACTTCTGCCTCCCTTTTTCTTCCTCTTCCTCATTTTTCTTGGTCCTCTTTGCCTTTCTCTTAACAGGATATGTGTGGTACATCTCCATTTTTTGCTGCCTGTCCATCCATTTCTTGATCCTCTTGACAAGTGAAGATTGTTCTTGATTTTCTTTAAAGATATGTTCTTTTCTTCATTGAGGATGAAGGAGATAGCCTTGATGTTGAGAAGCTCAATTTTCAGTGCATTTCTTCGTGCTTACCCTTTCAAGGTCGGCATACAACTGTGTTATTATAGTTTCCAGCTCCTCTTTATTTCTCTTCATTTCTTCGTATTTGTTTTTTCATCACCTTCATTTGCTGTCTCTGAGAAAAAGATTTATTTTTGTTTCTTCCAGCTGCGGTAATAGTTCCGTAGATTCAAAAAAATTGCCCTGTTGGAATTATTTCTTGCTCATGATAAAAGGCATCAACAATGTTCTTCAGTTCTGTTTTTTCATATTTTGTTTGCATGCAAATCTGGTAGTTGATATGCATTGGAGATTCTGGTAGTTGATATGCCATTGGAGATTCTTGTGCAATAGCAATGGCTTTGTTCATCATTTCATCTTCTTCAACTGAAACTTGCAAAGGTTTTTTTACTATCTGCAATGGAATTGTTGCGAGTCATTTGCTTTCATCAGCCTACTTAAATTGCATGCACCAGCCTACATAAATTGGGTGCGCCAGTCTAGTTTCATTGCATGCACAAGCCTACTTAAATTGGATGCACCAGTCTACTTAAATTGAATGTAGCATCCTAGTTAAATTGGATGCACCATCCTTGTTTCATTGCGTGCACCAACATACTTAAATTGCATTCACTAGCCTAGTTAAATTGTATGCACCAGCCTAGTTAAATTGCATGCACCAACATAGTTTTATTGCATGCACCAGCCTACTTAAATTGCATGCACCAGACTAGTTAAATTGCATGCACCAGACTAGTTATATTGCATGCACCAGCCTAGTTTCATTGGATGCACCACCCTAGTTAATTTGCATGCATCAGACTAGTTAAATTGCATGCACCATCCTAGTTAAATTGCATGCACAACATAGTTTCGTTGCATGCGCATGGAAACTTACATAATCATGGTCGAGCTCCTTGATGTCAATGTTTTGAATCCTCTTGTAAAAATCCTCAAGATTCCACTTAAGGAACCTTGGGATGGGGTTAGGCTGGACTGGATTATGAGCTATGCCCTCTCACATAACCAATAATGCAAAGTATATATAATCGATGTTATTATAAAACCATTAGGAAATAATTGTGGTTTAAAGATTGATTATAAAGACATCTTACATGAAGTAATAAAACACATCCGGAGTGTTTTTCAGAGTCAGCCTGTATCAAGTTGTTGAGCAATGTATTCAAGATGTGTTTGGACCAATCATAGCTGCAAATCGTGCCCAAGTCCTCAACAAGCGATGTTGTACACCCATGGAATGTTCGATGATTTCGTTGATATGAAAAAGGCTGCAAGAATGCATAGAGTCACCAATCGAGCAACATAATATACATCATTATCAATGTTGGATTTGTGCCTTTATTGTCATTTTTTTTTAGACTGAACTCTTACTCATCCTCGTGCCATTTTTTTTCTCCTTGCTTCTCTGGAAAACACCTTTATATGAATTCCGTACGTTTGTAATCCTTGGCTGCATATATATGTTTGTTTTACCATCTCTTATTCCAAAGAGTATACGCACATCACTTTTCTTAATTTTCATGGTGTATCATCGGAATGTGAAATCTTGAGATTTTCTGTTGAAGCAGCCAATGATGTCTTTTATTAACATATCACTCTTTTTGCAATGCTCTAGGACAATTATGTTGGAAAATATGGAGTTCAGTAAGGGCCATAATGGTGTCCTCCTTATCACTTTGATGTGAACTTGATTGAGTTCAAGTGCCTTTATCTCTGTTATAACTGCCTGTAGGTTGGCCCGATATGTTGTTTGTTTATTCCATTTCTTTGTGATTTCTTCTGAGTTGGTGGTGATGATGGAGGGGTAACTGAGTGCAAAATTTTTAGATAGTTACAAAATTGAAAATAAGATTTTAATAAGTTGGTGCATGTTCTATACATGCACATCTGAGTCTATCGGGTTATATATGGCCCATTGCCTGACCTATATGCATTCAGGTACAAAACTAATACTCGTACCCAGCCCCGGTATCGATTTTAGAATATATATACTTGCCGGAAATGGGTTGGATACGTGTTCTACACGGACCTATTGTCATCCCTCACGGACCTATTGTCATCCCTACTGTTGTTTCTATCTACGGTACACATGTAGGAGAAATACTGATTATTCGTTGAGTGGGTCTTACTTGGGGAATAAAGGGAACTAATGACCACAAGCGAGGACATTATGTCCGGATAGTTTTGATTGTTCATATTATGTTGACCACACATGGATACTTCAGAATGAAAACATATGTCGAGGGTAAACAAACAACCATTAGTCTATTTGGTCAACACATGGTTAGGGGTAGGGGTCCAAATTTCGCATGAATAAAATTTCAGTAGTCAATTTTGTGTTTTGCCCAAGAAGGTTCATGTACTTGGTATCCACAAGCCAACGCCCCACCTTTTTGAAGCAATCATCCCCTTTTCAATGTTCATTATAACTTACACGGATTTTCTAGGGTTTTTGACAACGAACCTTCCTGTGGTTTTTCAAATAGGCAATTTACATTCATGTGGTTTGAAAATAGGTGGTTTACCCTCATGTAGTTTTCAAATAGATAGTTTATCCCTCTGTAGTTTGAAAATAAACAGTTTACGACAACGCTCCCTCCATGTATGACGTATGAGGGGGCCAATGTTTTATATTTTGCAAAAGGGGTAAAATACCTATTCACAAACCATATGGGGGTGGTAAATGCTTCACACATATGCAAGACACCACACATAATTAATAGTTGTCCATACTTTGTTGACCATAGATGATGGCATAGGGGAAAAGATTCATTATGAGCTAGATTTTACGACTTTTTAAAAAAAAATCAGGTGGAGTAGGTAGACTGCTTGATAATATCACATAAACGTGTGGGAATACTATATGTAGAGTTGTTTGCAGAAACATTTCTCTGGAATTTCCAATGGTTAACATGACCTATCTGGCTTCGAATTGCAGCAAAGAATGTTGATCATACTTTTGAGTTAGGTTCTATTACATGCAACATTTCTACCAAGGAAATTATACTAGTGAGGAAAGTGGAGAGAGCCTGAGATATGGGACTAACTGAGGCTAATTTTCGATAGTTGTCTCATGCTACAGCTCATGAACTCGGTGCATAACTGTATTATGGCTTGTATGGGTAGGGTGAGCATTCGGTCAAAACCGAACTGATTTAGACCAACCGAATTGACCGAATTTCTTTTTCGGCCAACCGAACCTACCGAATTTACTATTAAAAAAAATATACCCAACTTATAAAAATCGGTAATTTCGTTCGTATCAAATTAACCTATATTTTAGATAAAAGTTAAAATTTTAAAAAAATAAGATAATTGATATTAAAAATTATAAAAATAAATAAATAAAAGAATGAGATAAATTGATTTGAAAAAATCGGTTATGTCAGTTAACCGATATTTTTAAAATAAAAATTTAAACTGAACCGAATTAACAGATATTTTTAAATCAAAAACTTATTGTATGGGTAGGGGTGATCATTCGGTCAAAATCGAACAAATTTCGACCAACCGAATTGACCGAATTTATTTTTTGACACTGAACAATGATTTTTATTTAAAACCGAACAACCTGAAAAAACATCAGTATTTCGGTCGGTCGGTACCAAATTAACCTATATTTTTGGATAAAAGTTACAATTTTAAAAATAAGATAATTTGATTTTATAAAAAACAAAATAATAAAAGAATGAGATAAATTGATTTTAAAAAAATTAAATACAAAAATTATTAAAATAATGAAAAATCGGTTATTTTGGTAAACCGGTATTTTTTAAAAAGAAAATTAAAACCGATCCGAATTAACCGATTTTTGAAATCAAATCCAATTCCGAAATAACCGCACCGAATTTTGATTAATTCGATTCGGTCGGTTAATTCCGTTTAACCGAAATTTTACTCACCTCTATATATACGTGTGCTTCATGTTTAGCTGCACGATACATCTGTTGCATTCAGATATTTTAAAACTAATTATATTGTTAATAGTTTAAATTAGATTTTATAATAGAAATATTTTAGAACTATGATAATTACATGTTTTCATCATTGTAGATTACTGATATAATTTTTTATTAAAAAAAATTAACTTTTGTTCATACATTTAAAAATACTACCAAAATGTTAGTATATTATAATTATAAATATGCAGACTCCATTGTATTCATATATCATACATACTAGTCACATTCTACATGCGTTGTGTGCATACACGTTTTAGATTGACAATTGCATGATTGTAATTAGATATTGATCTGAAATGATTGGACCATTAAAATCCTCATGCATTATATATAATATAGATATTAGTATATTAATAAAACACTCGGGTAATGGATCAGGTTCTATATGGCCCGTTACATGACCCATATACATTCAGGTACAAAACTAATACTCGTACCTATCCCATTATCAATTTTAGAATATATATATACTTGCCCCTGGGTTGGATTATGTGTTTTATCCGACTCATTGTCATCCATATTATTGTTTCTATATACTCCGATTCATTGTCATCGATATTATTGTTTCTATATACGGTACACATGTAGGGAGAGATACTGATTATTTCTGAGTGGGTTTTACTGGGGAATAAAGGGAACCACACATGTATACTTCAGAATGAGAACCTATGTTGCACGGATACGGATACGCGGATATGTGGATACGCAGATACGGGTACGACTGCACGGGATTTTCAAAATTTGTAGGATACGATACGTCCGGATACGGTAAATTTTATTAATAATTTATATATATATAAATATATAATTAATAATATTTGTAATAAATCAAGTTTCAAGCATATAATCAATATTAAACACATTAGAAATCAGAATAAAGTTGCAAACTCACCAACTTCACGACAAATAGTAAAATATTAATCCAGGACATCTAAAATTTCAAGCATATAATCGACATAAACATATAAAGTGGTTAGGAAATAGGGATTTAGTTAAATAATTTAATTTTAATTACAGTTTCAACCCTATTTTTTTAAAAACGTGTCGGATACGGTCAACGGCGTATCTTGACCGTATCCGAAACGTATCCGAAATAAAAACTTATTTTTTATCCTCGGATACGCCACGTGGCGTATCCGATACGTATCGGTGCCGTATCCGTATCCCAGAAGTATCCGATACTTGATCGCAAAATTTTTGGAGTATCGTTGCAACATAGATGAGAACATATGTCTAGTGAAAACAACCATTAGTCTATTTGGTCAATACATAGTCAGGGGTAGGGATCCAAATTTCGCATGAATAAAATTTCAGTAGTCAATTTTGTGTTTTGCCCAAGAAAGTTCATGTACTTGGTATCTACAAGCCAAAAAGCAACTTACAGATTTCATGTATCAATGCTGGCTTTTGTATTGGCTACCCATGTGATAGATCTAATCATGTATTGGGGATATCCGAATAAGAAATATCCCCAATATATGGTAGATATATCCCATTGAGTGGTGCCCTATTAGGTAGCCAATACCCTCCCCCAATGCTGCGCACATATGTAAGACAACACACAGAATTAATAGATGTCCGTACTTTTGTTGACCACAGATGATGGCTAGGGGGGAAGATTCATTATGATCTAGATTTTATGACTGTATAGTAAAAAATCAGGTGGAGCAGATAGATTACTTGATAATATCCAATTCTGTTTAGCCAGATGGCTTGATCAAGATTCTGTTGTCAATAGCAAACAACGAGAGGTCCGGGAAATTCTTACTTGAATCATGTGATATCCCCGAAATGATTAATTGCAATTTGGTGCATTAATTGTGTTTATATGATTAATTATGTGGTAATTAATTATGTGTTGGAATTATTATGTGGAAATGCTTAGTCATGTGTTAGAGTGACCCGGGATAGCATTTCAGGGTGCATGTTGGGTATGTTGGGATTTATGGTTGGAAGCATGATTTATTTGCCTTGGTTAGCAATTAATTGGAAATCATGTGTTTAATTGATATTTTGGTGCATTTGGTTTAATGCCTTGGAAAATATCATGTTGGGATGTCTTATACACCATGATTTGTGGATTGCTTTTTAATTAAACCCAACACTTTTATCCCCAACCCCACCTTACCATCCATCACTTTTTAACTTTACCAAAATCAAATCCACAAACCCTTTCCCTTCCATTTTCGAGCTCAAGCTTGGGGTGAAGAGAAACCTTTCAAAAATCTTGATTTGGGGAGATTGTTGGGTGATTGAGGTCCCCAAGAGGTATGGATACCTCATGGTTAATTTTGTAAGGTTTTGTTTGAGTTTGGTATGATTTTGAATGGTTTTAAAATGGGTTTGTGTTGGGTTGTTGTGGATTTGGTTATAGGTTGGATTTATACTTGTTTTGAGGTATATTTTGGTGGTTTATGTTGTTTAGATGTTGTTGGTTTGTTTGGTTAAGTGTTGGTATGGATTGGAAGAAATTTTGGGAGCAAAAATGGTGAAAAACGCATGTCTGTGCGAGGCGATCGATCGCCTGAAAAGAGGCGACCGATCGCCAAGAGACAGTGGCATTTTTGCGGGTTAGGCGATCGATCGCCTAAAATGAGGCGACCGATCGCCGAGAGGCAGTAGCCAAATCAAAGGAATGGCGATCGATCGCCATGTTTGAGGCGACCGATCGCCGCAGTGAAAATTTTGAGGCGACCGATCGCCTGAGGGAAGCGATCGATCGCCGCCTGTGGAATTTTGGAAAAAGGTTTCTTTTGTCAAATTTTTGGTATTTGGCTATTATTTGGCTTCTAATATGGGGTTGTGTGATTGTGTAGAACCATCCCAGGTAGCAACGCAACCGAGGAACTGAAGCCAGATCAATTCCACTTTTGGAAAGGTACGTAGTGGACGTACGGGCACCCCAACGGTACATGTATCTTATATACTTATTGTTATGCATTGTGGATGCAAGTATATATGTGGTATTGCATTGTGGATGCAAATACATGTTATGCATGATGTTTATAGATGCATATGATTATTGGTGCATATCCCATGAGTCGTGGTCATCCCTTGATGATTTTAATGCTTGCCGCTATTTGGTTTGGTTCCGCTAAATGTGAAGCGAGGGGTGGGAGCGCCGCATGTCACATTTGAGCGTGGTTATCATATAGGGCGAGGAAAGGGTATTTGCCGCTCAATGAGAGGCGAGGGGTGGGAGTCCCGCAGTCCATTGAAGCGAGGTTATCCTATGCCGCCTATATGTAAATAAGCGAGGGGCATTAAAATACATTGTGATGGACAGACTAGGGATTGGTGATCAGTATTTGGTATTGATGAGCTGGTATATGTCATGACATGTTTAGACCGTTACAAATAATCTATTGATTATACTCATGAGTTATGGTACAGGGACAACCAAACGGGAAGCGTTTGAAATGCATGGGGAAAACAGGAAGTGTTTTATTATGATTATGCATTTACGCTATATCTTCATATATTGTGTTGAATATGAATGATTATTATTGCTCATGTTTGGGGGTTGTCCTTGTAGGTACACGTTTGGCATGATAGAAGGGCTAGACGGGTTGAGACAGTGAGCTTGAGGATGCTTTTGTGAATTGAAGGACAAGATTATTTTGCCTAGTGTCTACTCTAGGAGAGTAGTGTAAAACTAGTTGATAACATTCATTTGATGAGGAATGTAATTAACCCATGTTTGGAAGTCCTTATTTTTGGCATATAATGCTTAAGCTCATAAACTCAACACGTTATTTCTCACTCTGATCATTTATATTAGCTCTATTATGCCTTGATTCCGCACTTAAGGATTAGTGTCCTTACATTAGTGGTATCAGAGCAGTGGTTAGAGAACCCGGGAACGAGTGAAGGGTAGCCTTAGCATGTTTGGCTAGGTGCTTACATTTGAAGCATGTTTATGCATGTGGTGCATATTGATGTATATCCTGTTATACTAACGTGCTTATTCTCATTCCTGTTATCTAACGGCATAACATATATATTGCTTTGGAATTGTTATTAACATTTGTGTTACAGCATGGCTGCTAATGAGGAGGTTGGAGATGTTGGTAGTGTGAATGCAAGTATCGGACAGGTAAACCCTCTACCTCCACCGGCCGTAGGCATGGAACCAGTGGTTCAGTTATTACTACTACCGGGTGAGATCAGTCTGACGCAATTTCTGTCTTACCATCCGCCCCGGTTTGAGGGGACAGAGTCCGGAGAAGAGGCTGAAGAGTGGCTGGAAAGACTTGAACAGATCTTTGTATCGGCTCCTTGTGCTGTTACAGCTTGGCTGAGGCTGGCGGAGTTTCAGTTAGCAAAGAAACCTCTCATGTGGTGGAGGAGCACGGTGATGGAGCTAAGAGCACTAGGTGCTGTGATTGATTGGACACTCTTCAGGACTAGGTTTCTGAACCGGTATTTCTCCGCAGCGGCGAGACAGACAAAGGAGGACGAGTTTACAAGTCTGAAACAAGGGAACATGACGGTATCAGACTATGCCACGCGGTACTCTTCGTTGCTGAGGTATGTTCCCCACATTGCCACCAATGGGCACGCAAAGATGAGGAACTTTATGAAGGGGTTGCGACCGGAGCTCTATGACCGGGTTATTACCAATAACCCAACTTCTTTTGATGATGCTCTCACAAGGGCGGAGCTTGCCGAGCTTGGAGTGGGAGCTTGAGCCATTTAAACCTCGTGGTGCCTCTTCATCTTCGCGATTTGGTGGAAAGAAATTCTTGGACAGAAGCAGGAGGGCAAGAAGGGCAATTGGTCCGCCAACCGAGGATCTTCACAAGGGAATAGGCCGGAGAGCCTAGATGCGACAATTGTGGAGGGCCACATTCTTCAAACAAGTGTCCTGCCTGTCATATCTGTGGCAAGATGGGCCACATCGCTCGGTATTGCCCCACCGGGGAGGACAGTCAGAGTTTCAGGGCAACAGGCCGAGGTTTGAGGATAGGACAACGCAGCAGAGGCAGCAGTTTGGGCCTCGACCATCGGGAGGTCAGACAGTAGGACCGCCCCAGGGCAAGTGTACGCACTGACCAGGGAGCAGGCCCAGGCAGCCCCAGAGGAGGTGATCGCCGGTACGTGTCATTTATTTACGTACCCTGCTTTTATTTTGATCGATACAGGTGCCTCCCACTCTTTTGTATCGGTGGGTTTTGTGGAAAGACACCATATGCGCACGTCTTCTTTACCCACGCCTCTTTTGGTCTCGACACCCACTGGAAGAAATGTCGTTGCTGATCGGTTTATGGCAGACTGCCTCATTTATTTTGAGGGCAACAAATTGAGATCAGACTTGATTGTGCTGGGTATGTCAGACTTCGACTGCATCTTGGGTATTGATGTTCTGAACAGATATCAGGCAGTGGTAGATTGCCGACAGAGGACAGTGAAGTTCAGACCTGAGTTGGGCAGTCAGTGGACCTTCTATGGCAACGGTTCTCGTGCGAAGATTCCGTTTATTTCAGCGATCAAGATGACTCAGTTGTTGGAACGTGGCCACACGGGCTATCTCATTTATGCCGTGGACACGTCTGGGAAGAGTAAAGAACTAAGAGTTGAGGATGTACCAGTGGTAGCAGAGTTTGCTTATGTATTCCCAGAAGAGATCCCAGGATTCCCACCGGCTAGGGAAGTTGAGTTTGGGATCGAGAGTTGCTGCCAGGGACATCCGCTATCTCTCGTGCACCTTATAGGATGGCACCGGCTGAGTTGAGAGAGTTGAAAGAACAGTTGCAGGATCTCCATGACAAGGGATATATACGCCCGAGCGTGTCGCCATGGGGCGCACCAGTTCTCTTTGTGAAGAAGAAGGACGGCTCGATGCGGTTGTGCATCGATTACCGGCAACTGAATAAGGTTACAGTGAAGAACAAGTATCCTCTTCCAATGATTGACGATCTGTTTGATCAGTTGCAAGGTACCAGGGTGTATAGCAAGATTGATTTGAGATCCGGATACCATCAGATTCGAGTCAGAGATGAAGATGTGCAGAAGACAGCATTCCGGACCCGATATGGACATTATGAGTTCCTAGTGATGCCGTTCGGCGTGACGTATGCTCCAGCAGTCTTTATGAGTCTGATGAACAGAGTGTTTCAGTCGTATCTTGATCAGTTCGTCATTGTGTTTATTGACGACATTCTCATCTACTCCCGGAGTGAGGAAGAGCATGTGGAACACTTGAGGACAGTGCTTCAGATTCTCAGAGAGCATCAGTTGTATGCTAAGCTCAGTAAGTGTGAATTTTGGCTGAGCAGTGTAGTGTTTCTGGGGCATGTCATATCGAGCAGCGGGATATCTGTAGATCCCAAGAAGATTGAGGCTGTGATGGAGTGGGCTGCCCCCACTTCTGTGCCTGAAATTCGGAGCTTCCTTGTTTGGCCGGGTATTATCGACGCTTTGTCGAGGGCTTTTCGAAGATTGCCAAGCCCACTGACGCAGTTGACTCAGAAGGGAGTGCCTTTCTTTTGGTCAGAAGCTTGTGATGAGAGCTTCCAGGAATTAAAGCACCGGTTGACGACGGCGCCAGTGTTAGTGATCCATAGACTATACTCAACCATTGATTGTTCTGTGATACTTCAGCACTTGGGTGTGTGTTCTGATGCAAGATAGCATGTGGTAGTAGCATGATCGAGGCAGTGAAGCCGCATGAACCAGATATCCAGTTCATGACTTGAACTGGCGGCTATCATCTTCGCCCTGAAGATTTGGAGGCATTATTTGTATGGTACTTCATTACCATTTATACGGATCACAAGAGCCTCAAGTTTTTATTCACTCAAGCGGAGCTGAACATGAGGCAGAGGAGGTGGATGGACCTACTCAAGGACTATGATGGCGAGATAGAGTACCATCCGGGGAAGGCCAATTTGACAGCAGACGCTTTGAGCCGGAAAGTGAGGAGTTCTGCTGAGGACGTCATCCATTTGTCGGCTATGATGACCTCCTATTGCCATCTGGGCTATGATTTTAACATTGATGCATCACGTGTGTATGTATCGACCTTGTTAGCTGAGCCAGATATCTATGAAGACATCAGGAGAGCTCAGAGGTCAGATGATGAGGTTCGGAGATGGTTATCTTTAGTACATCTTGGTCAGCCAACGAAATTCAGAGTGGCCGATGACGGATCTTTGAGATTGGGTGACCGTTGGGTGGTTCCGAGTACGCCGGAGCTGCGTAAAGGGATCTTGGAGCGAGCTCATAGTAGCAGACTTAGCATCCACCCAGGCGGGAAGAAGATGTATAAAGATCTGCATGGTCAGTTTTGGTGGAAGAGAATGAAGAGTGATGTCGTCGCTTTTGTAAAGAGGTGTTTGATCTGCCAGCAGGTTAAGGCAGAGAGACAGAGACCTGGCGGCGAATTGAGAAGCTTGGAGATACCAAAGTGGAAGTGGGAGCAAATTTCCATGGACTTCGTGACTCACTTGCCGAGGAGTGCTTCAGGCTTTGATGCTATTTGGGTGATTGTGGATCGATTGACTAAGGTAGCTCATTTTATCCCCTATATCATGACTTTCACCTTTTTGAGGATGGCGCAGTTGTATATTAGAGATGTGGTGAGATTGCATGGGATCCCCGTTTCCATAGTGTCAGATCGAGATCCGCGATTCACATCTCATTTCTGGGAAGGCCTTCAGTCAGCCTTGGGAACTGAAGTCAGATTGAACACTGCTTATCATCCTCAGACGGATGGCCAGACCGAGCGCACTATTCAGACGCTCGAGGACATGCTGAGAGCTTGTGTTTTGGAGTTCGATGCCTCTTGGCAGGAATCAGTGCCTTTGGTAGAGTTTTCTTATAACAATAGCTACCAGGCGAGTATTCAGATGGCTCCGTTTGAAGCTCTTTATGGCAGACGGTGTAGATCACCCTTGTGTTGGGATGATTTGGACCGCAAATCGGTCGGAGGACCGGAATTGATTCGGGAGATGGAAGAGAAGATAAAGACTATAAGGCAGAAAATGAAAGCGGCCCAGGACAGACAGGCAGCTTATGCAAATAAACGGCGGAGACCGTTGGAATTTCAGTTGGGAGATAAGGTCTTTTTGAAGATCTCGCCTTTCAGAGGCGTTGTGCGATTTGGGATGCGGGGAAACTGTCTCCGAGGTATGTTGGACCGTATGAGATTTTGCAGCGCATTGGCACCTTAGCTTACCGACTGGCTTTGCCGCCTTCTTTATCTGGTATACATGATGTGTTCATGTATCGATGCTGCGGAAGTATGAGCCGGATCCGTCGCATGTTTTACAGCCTTGAAGTTCAGTTAGAGTCCGATGTGTCTTATGTGGAATGGCCTGTCAGAATTCTGGATCGAGCAGACCGTAGACTTCGGAACAAAGTGATACCTATGATCAAGGTTCAGTGGGATCGCAGGGGTGTCGAGGAGGCTACGTGGGAGACGGAGCGGCATATGGTGCAGCACTACCCGGAACTATTCTCTGGTATGTGTTTATGTTTAGTTTCCTTTTGGGGGTAAGTGCATGTGATTTCGAGGACGAAATCTTATAAGTAGGGGAGTATTGTGATATCCCCGAAATGATTAATTGCAATTTGGTGCATTAATTGTGTTTATATGATTAATTATGTGGTAATTAATTATGTGTTGGAATTATTATGTGGAAATGCTTAGTCATGTGTTAGAGTGACCCGGGATAGCATTTCAGGGTGCATGTGGGTATGTTGGGATTTATGGTTGGAAGCATGATTTATTTGCCTTGGTTAGCAATTAATTGGAAATCATGTGTTTAATTGATATTTTGGTGCATTTGGTTTAATGCTTGGAAAATATCATGTTGGGGTGTCTTATACACCATGATTTGTGGATTGCTTTTTAATTAAACCCAACACTTTTATCCCAAACCCCACTACCATCCATCACTTTTTAACTTTACCAAAATCAAATCCACAAACCCTTTCTCTTCCATTTTCGAGCTCAAGCTTTGGGGTGAAGAGAAACCTTTCAAAAATCTTGATTTGTGGAGATTGTTGGGTGATTTGAGGTCCCCAAGAGGTATTGATACCTCATGGTTAATTTTGTAAGGTTTTGTTTGAGTTTGGTATGATTTTGAATGGTTTTAAAATGGGTTTGTGTTGGGTTGTTGTGGATTTGGTTATAGGTTGGATTTATACTTGTTTTGAGAAGATTTTTGGTGGTTTATGTTGTTTAGATGTTGTTGGTTTGTTTGGTTAAGTGTTGGTATGGATTGGAAGAAATTTTGGAGCAAAAATGGTGAAAAACGCATGTCTGTGCGAGGCGATCGATCGCTGAAAAGAGGCGACCGATCGCCAAGAGACAGTGGCATTTTTGCGGGTTAGGCGATCGTCGCCAAAATGAGGCGACCGATCGCCGAGAGGCAGTAGCCAAATCAAAGGAATGGCGATCGATCGCCATGTTTGAGGCGACGATCGCCGCAGTGAAAATTTTGAGGGCGACCGATCGCCTGAGGGAAGCGATCGATCGCCGCCTGTGGAATTTTGGAAAAGGTTTCTTTTGTCAAATTTTTGGTATTTGGCTATTATTTGGCTTCTAATATGGGGTTGTGTGATTGTGTAGAACCATCCCAGGTAGCAACGCAACCGAGGAACTGAAGCCAGATCAATTCCACTTTTGGAAAGGTACGTAGTGGACGTACGGGCACCCCAACGGTACATGTATCTTATATACTTATTGTTATGCATTGTGGATGCAAGTATATATGTGGTATTGCATTGTGGATGCAAATACATGTTATGCATGATGTTTATAGATGCATATGATTATTGGTGCATATCCCATGAGTCGTGGTCATCCCTTGATGATTTTAATGCTTGCCGCTATTTGGTTTGGTTCCGCTAAATGTGAAGCGAGGGGTGGGAAGCCGCATGTCACATTTGAGCGTGGTTATCATAAGGGCGAGGAAAGGGTATTTGCCGCTCAATGAGAGGCGAGGGTTGGGAGTCCCGTAGTCCATTGAAGCGAGGTTATCCTATGCCGCCTATATGTAAATAAGCGAGGGGCATTAAAAATACATTGTGATGGACAGACTAGGATTGGTGATCAGTATTTGGTATTGATGAGCTGGTATATGTCATGACATGTTTAGACCATTAAAAATAATCTATTGATTATACTCATGAGTTATGGTACAGGGACAACCAACGGGAAGCGTTTGAAATGCATGGGGAAAACAGGAAGTGTTTTATTATGATTATGCATTTACGCTTTATCTTCATATTGTGTTGAATATGAATGATTATTATTGCTCATGTTTGGGGGTTGTCCTTGTAGGTACACGTTTGGATGATAGATAGAAGGGCTAGACGGGTTGAGACAGTGAGCTTGAGGATGCTTTTGTGAATTGAAGGACAAGATTATTTTGCCTAGTGTCTACTCTAGGAGTAGTGTAAAACTAGTTGATAACATTCATTTGATGAGGAATGTAATTAACCCATGTTTGGAAGTCCTTATTTTTGGCATGTAATGCTTAAGCTCATAAACTCAACACGTTATTCTCACTCTGATCATTTATATTAGCTCTATTATGCCTTGATTCCGCACTTAAGGATTAGGGTCCTTACAAATCAAGCCACGCACCAATACACACATAAGTATTTCCGAGGGAGTATATAGGTAGAGTTGTTTGTAGAAAAATTCCAAGGAATTTTCAATGGTTAGCAGACCCGAACGGCTTTGAACCGCAAGCAAAGAATGTTGATCATACTTTAGAGTTAGGTTCTATCACATGCAAATTCTACCAAGGAAATTATACTAGTGGAGAAAGTGGAGAGAGCCTGAGAGATATGGGCCCTAACCGAGGCTAATTTGGATTGGGAAATTGCGGCCAAATACACTACCTAAAATACTATTTGTACATAAATCTTCGTTTTTAAAATGTCTACAAATGAATACTTTGAGTAGAATTATTTATTCACGTAAGTCAGTTTCTAAATTTTGTTTTAAAAATGTTTTTTCATCCCTAAATACCCTTATTTTTTGCATTATCTCTCTACATTTGACATTATCTCTCATACTTTAGGCATAATTTTTTAATTAAAAAATGATTTACGATTGGCATGAAATTTAAAAATAACTGATGCATGAAAATTTTAATTTTTTCAAGCACCATTTAAAAATTCATACACAATGTAAAGCCATCCACTAATGCATATTCATTAATATATAGTCATGTACCATGTAATATCATGCACCAGTGTAAAGCCATGCACATGTGTAATGTCATGTTGTTGGGTTTTGGAAAAAACGAATAATCTTAGTTTTGATGTTA
>CAJQUN010002687.1:0-23728 GCA_907163345.1 Haberlea rhodopensis | reverse complement strand
TTTACCAATTTCGAAACAATTTCCTTTAGCAATGAGGTGACAACAATGAACAATGTCACGCATAATCCGCGAACAGCCCAATAAAGATTTAGGAGAATCCAAAAGGTTCTAGTTCCGAATATATTTGCCATGGAGCAGGTTAAGGCATAAATTTTCACTCGGGTCGTGGTAAAGAGCCCACCTAAGTTTGGATACTAAGGCTGTATTGAAATCGGCAGTACGACGAAAACCTTGGCCAGCTATATTTTTGGCTTGCATGAAGAGTCTCAGGCGATGAGAGGAAGTTTCCGGTGATGGTTAGCAAATTTCGATGGACAATTTCCTGGTGGGGACTGGTTTTTTGTGATATTCTGCTCTTGAGAGGAATTTTCAGTGGGAGTTCCACTCGAATTCGTAGAAAGGAATGCCATTTATTTGCATCCGAAGATAAATCATCATCAATGTACTTTCCAAACTGATTTCCTATATTTTTTGCAATCTCCTTTGTCATAAACTTAACCGGAATAGTCGAAGCCTGATCCAGAAAAGTGCAGATTCAAACTTGACTTCTTGAAATGCTAGATCTGAAGGCCATTCCTGAAGCAAAACAAAAGACCATATGAAATTTTATGGGGATGTTGAGATAACTTTTTCCATATCAGGTTTTTGGAGAAGATGAAAGCCATGGAGTTGTGCCCAACAAATTAACCTCAACGTGGCCTTTTTGGGGCCCAAGCTTTTAGAAGTGTTTCCAGAGCTGCTACAAGATTTGGTTTTCATTGCAGATTTTCGCAGCTAAAGTAAAAGATGTTGATTCCGACAGAGTTGGGTGTGTTAATGGTGGGTTTACTGGTTCTTGCAAAATACGTAGTGTTTCCATGGAACCAAAGGAGTAATTTGCAGTGACTATGGAGAGAAAGCGAATATGGAGAGAGAGAGAGAGAGAGAGAGAGAGAGAGAGAGAGAGAAAACAGCCGGACAAGGGAAACACCGAAACACTACTCGCTGGAGAACCTTACAAGAAGGCAGGGAGGGCCATAAAGGCGGTGTAGAACCTTACAAGAAGGTAGGAATCGAGTCAGAGAGTGAGAGACAAAGGCAGGGAGGGCCACTGAAGGCGGTAAAACCTTACAAGAAGGTAGGAATCGAGAGAGAGAGAGTGAGTCAACAGAGTTTGTTGTAACAACAAACCTTTTACAGTTTGGTACGTTTAATGGGCCCCTACCAATCATATATCTCTCCATTGATAATTTTTCTTATTGGTTTCAATTTTCCCCCCTATTTGGGTATCAATGTGTATTATTAAAATAATAAATATGCATATGTTATTTATCCACAAGAGGAGAAACACTTTGGGTGAAACGGCATAAATGTTATTTTAAGATAATTAACTGCGGAGGCCATTAATAAGTTCCATTTTATTTTATTGATCACATTATAACTACAATTTATGAGAAGGGGGACTCGAACCCTCGTCAACATGAGAAAAATCAGGTGATAAACCACTAGATTAGCGTTGGGTTCTACTTTATTTGAGTGAGTAGTTATTTGAGTGAGGAGTATACTTTATTTGAGTGAGGAGTGATCGGGTTTATGTAATTGGGTTTGTTTCATTTGAGTGGAGAGCACAGAGCGACTTTGGCCCACTCTATGTTACAACATTTCAATTTTGGGCCTGGGATAGACTATGGGAAGCTCTTGAATGCGACAATGCTCTTGGGGATGGAGCCGCCGTGCTGTGGCCGGAGTGGTGGTGATGGTATCAGTATCTGCTGTGTCCTTCTACGAGGTGGCCTTGGTGGTGATTCTGGGTGGCGGCTTAATGGCGGTGCGAGGGGCGGTGGGGGAGGTGCTGGTGGGGAGGGTGCTTGGCGGCATGACTGTGATCAAGGTAATTATTTAATAAACCATTACAATGGTTTATTTTAGTACTGATGAGAAATTATTGTATGAACTAAGTCCTGTCATATACTATATAGTCATGACATGCAACACATATAGAACTTGGTTGGTGTATGAGAGGACTTGGTCCATACAAGAATTTGGTATATAACAGGACTTGGTCCATACAAGAATTTCCATGATCCTGAACAGAAAGCTGTAAAATCCTGGGAAATGTGATAATCGTTAAGTTCCTAACACAGAAGAAAGAAGTGGGTTTTAAAGATAAACTTGCTGATGTGCAGAATGAGAATGATGGACCAGACAGCAAAGAGAATTCCGTCGTCCTTCCAGAGGACATTGTCGATAATTGAAACCTGTAAAGACTTGTTAATCAGTCTTGGAAACTATTTCTATCTTAAACTTTTCAGCGAAAAGTTTGTTACCTTCGATGGTTTGATTTCATTGACAAACATTCTGGTTTCATTAGTCCGACCTCCAGGCAGAAGCTTATACCCGCCTTTTCATTTCCAGTATCTGATATTTTTTGTATCATTAATGAAATAAAACTAATATTGTATAGAACTTTTTAGATTATTTCCTGAGATAGAAATAGAGATAAGCTTATGCACAATCAGATGCCAAGTACCTTGCAGCCACCTAGATCGGGTAGACGTAACAGATCAAACACTTTCAAACCGAAATGTGAAAAGAAATGATTCTGAAATTAATTACTGTTTAGACCACCTTCTTTAACATGGTTTCTTTCTTCCGAGTTTCAACGCCCTTGAAGAATGCCTTAGTAAAAGTTCCTGCAGATTCACAAACCACTAAATAGACGTTCCTAGAGGAGAACAGCAGCAAATTGTTACCAAGATTTCGGTTACCGATGAAAGAATGTAGTTATATTTCTCTCAAAGTGTATCTCAGGAATCAAAATAACAATGGCTACAAAACAAGTTTTATGTCGATGCGATATTTGTGATCTTCGTCCTTAAGACAATATTGCATCGTTATGGTGCTAACGGTTTGCTATGGCTATTTGTCTCCCAAGATACAACGACTATGACTTGTGATAGGAGTACTCCAAATCACAAGTCATCCAACCACAAAGGTTCAAAGCACTCAATTCGATAAACAACAAATGCTCTCAAATTTCACTTATTATATGATGAAGATTTCGAAATCAATGTTTAACAAATGAGGATATGTTGCATTTATAGTAAGCCAAAAAACAAGTCCAAATGGACACCTTGGAGGCACTATATCGCGAAAAATCGCACCCGGACGTGAATGGACATCCTAATTCACCCAACAGAAACTGCTCGATCGATCGAGCTACTATCAAAAGAAACCAAAAAATTATGGCCAGCTCGATCGATCGTCGCATATAAATTTATTCATTCCTAACATCCCCCACATGAATTATGCATATATGCAATTGAGTGCTTTGACGAACTATTATGGCATCTGGAGATATAGATGCTGAGCGGACTGAATTCGTAGCCGGTCTTCGTAGTAGTATTCAATCGGATTTACTTGACTTAATAGTGAACTTATAGTCTTGAACTATTTAGTCGTCGGTGTAAACCTAGACAATTGAACCCACACCACCATTATACATCGTATTGGTTCTTATGTGTTGTCGTTCTATGGTGGTTTCATACCGCTTTTCATTTGAAGCGGCACATGGACCACGCTTGTTTCATCAAGAGTTTTCATTATTTGTCCGGCACACACTGGCACTTACGGCCTTTAGATCTGAGTCCCTAAGTACATATCCACCCACTATATTCTCAATAACTTATTCATATAGATTGTAAGGATAAAAGTCCCTTTTGTATATCGTACCCAATTCATAGGAATGGTACAGAATTATTTCAGTAGGTATAAATTAGTATTGTTGTCCCTTTTGAATTAGAGGTGGGATTCACATAGGTTGGTTATCCAACCTATTAGTTACTTGATTATAGGTTATTATCTGGTCAGATTTGATAAGTTTTTATATATTTTTATAACTTCCACGTGACAATAGACATAATTGATTGAGCAGACTTATGAGTTCGTTGTATAGCAATATTTGTACATTTGATTTTCGTCAATAGACATAATGCATTTGAGATCATACTGTTACTGTTGGTCTACGACGTATATGTCTAGACTACCATTATACATGCGACTATGTGCCCTTCCTATAGCAGATTGGCTATCACAATGTATTTTAATTGCAGGCACAGGTTTTTCCCAACAATGAATTTCTTCCAGCTTTATCCAAAGCTATGAATTCAGATTTCATAGTGAACCTAGCAATACAAGTTTGCTTGGTAGATTTCCACGACACTACAACCCCTCCAATGGTAAACACATAACCACTTGTCGACTTGGAGTCTTGAGTGTCCGATATCCAATTTGTATCACTGGATCCTTCCAATACAGCAGGATATCTTGTATAATACAATCCAGAGTTCAGGGTGTATCTTAAATATTTAAGTACCCTCGTCAATGCCTTCCAATGGTCATTGTTTGGATTGCTCGTGAATCTACTTAGTTTGCCTATCGCATATGCAATATCAGGACGTGTATAGTTCATGAGATACATGAGAGTGTCAATTATCCTTGAGTATTCTAATTGCATGGACAAGGTCTCCTTTGTTTTTACCCAAATGTAGATTCGGATCATAGGGTGTTTTTACAGACGACGACGTACCATTCGCGAGAATTTCTTTAGTATTTCTCAACATAATGAGACTGCGACAATACTCGTCCTTCGGATATCTTGGAGATTTTAATTCCAAGTATCACATCAGCTTTACTCATATCTTTCATTTCAAAATGTTTTATTAACATTTTCTTTGTTGTGTTGATGATTTCTAAGTTGCTTCCCACTATGGGCATATCATCAACATACAAACATATTATTACATATGCTTTAGGCGTGTTTTTCATATATACGCTATTGTCACACTCGTTAATTTTGAAACCATTTGACAACATTGTTTTGTCAAATTTTCATGCCATTGTTTTGGCGCTTGCTTGAGCCCATACAAGGACTTAACGAGTCTACACATCTTTTTCTCTTGTCCGGGAACAACAAACCCGTCGGGTTGTTTCATATAAATTTCCTCCTCAAGTTCCCCATTGAGGAATGTTGTTTTTACATCCATTTGATGTATCTCTAAATTGTTTAGAGCAGTGATAGCAATGATCACTCTAATGGACGTAATTCTCGTGGCTGGTGAATATGTATCAAAGTAATCAAGGCCTTCTTTTTGTTTATATCCATTTGCCACGAGTCTCGCCTTGTACTTATCAATTGAACCATCTGACTTATATTTCCTTTTAAGAATCCATTTACATTCTAATGGTTTACTTCTAATTGGAAGGTTTACCAATTCCCACGCGTGGTTTTGCATTATGGATTCTATTTCGTCATTAATAGCCTCTTTCCACAAATGAGCATCAGGACTAGATAATGCGTTGCTAACCGATCTAGGTTCATTGTCCAACATATATGTCATGAAGTCAGGACCATAAGTCTTAGCCACTTTGGTCCTCTTGCTACGTCGTGGCTCTACTTCCTTAATAGAGTCATGGTTAGTGTCTTCATACACCCTTTTTTGGGGCTCGTTTTCTTGTAAGTTTTGTAAGGAAATATTTCTTCAAAAAATACCACATTTCTTGATTCCATGGTTGTACCTTAATGCACATCACTCATTTCAGATTTATGTACTAAAAAGCGATATATACTACTATTGTTAGCATAACCAATAAATACATACACAATCTATTGTTTTGGGTCCAATTGTTACTTGCTTTGGTTTTGGTACTTCTACCTTAGCCAAGCTCTCCCACACTTTCAAGTATTTGTAGGAAGGCTTGTGGCCTTTCCATAACTCATAACGAGTTTCATCCTTACTTTGTGTGGTATTTTGTTTAGAAAGTAGTTGGCTGACAAGATTGCTTCCCCCCATAAGTTTTGTGGCAATCCAGAACTTATCAACATAGCATTCATCATCTCTTTTAGAGTACGATTTTTATTTTCGGCAATACCATTTGATTGAGGTGAATAGGGGGCAATGGTTGGGTGAATAATGCTATACTCAGTGCAAAATTCTTCAAATGCTGCTCCATATTCTCATCATCTATTGCTTCGAACATTCTTTATCTTTTTGCTAAGTTGATTTTCAACTTCATTCTTGTAGTGTTTGAATACTACCAAGGCCTCGTCTTTCCTTCTTAGCAAATAGACGTAACAATATATTTTGCAATCATCAATGAAAGCGATGAAGTATTTTTTCCACCTCTAGTTTCCACAAACTTTAGATCACATAAATCCGTATGAATTAATTGAAGAGGTGTCGTAGTTCTTTCAATTGAATGGAATGGCGGTTTCGTTAACTTGGCTTCAAAGATCACAGCGATTAACATTAGATCATTCAAGTCTTCCGAGATCCGATCATGTCCGGTCATGTTGACTTGATCTTTTGCTTTTCCACGAGTGTCTTTGTCACGACAATCATTTGCCATGTGATTGGGCTTTCCACACTTATAGCATTTCGTTTGAATTTTTCGCCTTGCCATTGTTGGAGGCCGCACCGTCAAACTTACGCTTTGATCCGAATCTTTGTTCAACTAGGTTAGCCCGTGGTTCCATTTGAAACCTACTCGTCTTCCTCTCGGAAACTTTGTTGTCCTCCTCGATTCGTAGTCGAACCACAAGATCTTCAAGACTCATCTCCTTTCGTTAGTGTTTCAGATAGTTCTTGAATTCCTTCCACATGGAGGCAATTTTTCAATCATAGCGGCGACTTGAAATGAATCACTCAGACTCATTCCCTCCTCATGAATGTCATGCAAGATCACTTGTAGATCTTGCACTTGCGCCATCACAGGCTTGGTATCAACCATCTTGAAATCCAGGAACTATCCAACTATGAATTTCTTTATGCCGGCATCCTCGGATTTGTACTTCTTTTCCAGCGATGCCCAGAGTTCCTTTGCTGTTTTCACAAGACAATAAACATTATACAATTTATTGTCTAACCCATTTAGGATGTAGTTCTTTCATAGGAAGTCTGTTGATTCCATGCATCCAGTGCCGCCCTCTTTTGAGTGTCAGTCTCTCATTCTTCAACCGTAGGAGGCTCCTCGGTTAAGAACCTTGCCAAACTCGGTGTGGTCAAGTAAAAGAGCATCTTTTGCTGCCACCGCTTGAAATCGTTCCCAATAAACTTTTCAGGCCTTTTCACCAAGATGAACAAGAGTCTTTGTTGCACTCGATGAAGCCATTTTTTATTGCTTGATATTGTCTTAGATTGTAGTTATATTTCTCTCAAAGTGTATCTCAGGAATCAAAATACAATGGCTACAAAACACGTTTTATGTCGAGGCGAGATTTGTAATCTCCGTCCTTAAGACAATATTGTCCGCTATGGTGCTAACGGTTTGCTATGGCAATTGTCTCCCAGATACAACGACTATGACTTGTGATATGAGCACTCCAAATCACAAGTCCTCAAACCACAAAGGTTCAAAGCACGCAATTCGATAAACAACAAATGCTCTCAAATTTCACTTATTATATGACGAAGATTTCGAAAATCAATGTTTAAACAAATGAGGATATGTTGTATTTATAGTAAGCCAAAAAAAAAGTCCAAACGGGCACCTTTGGAGGCACTATATCGCCAAAAATCGCATCTGGACGTGAATGAAATTACCAATTACGCAACAGAAATAGGGCTCGATCGATCGAGCTACTGTTCAAAAGAAACGAAAAAATTCTGGCCAGCTCGATCGATCGAGAGCATATAAATTATTTCGTTTTCTAACAAAGAATTATCAGTAGACTGTAACCATCCATTCCGCGAAAATGACATCGAAAAAAGTTCCAATATTGATCCCAAGCACAAGCATTGGTTTGAAAAGAAGAGCTAGATTGTAATAAATGATAGGAAGATCAAGTGTAGGATGGCTGAGCTTAAGATTGTAATAAACGCTAGCCCATGCAGCACCGGTTATCATACCTGCAGGTCGAAAGAAAGGGGTAAAACTAATCGCATGAAGAGCATAGATTCAGTATATTTCTCCTATCTGCAACTATGTAGAATTACAGATCTGAAAATGATGCTATTTCTATAGTTTTTCGGGTGTGAAACTTGCATTCGAAATCAAAGAGTGAGCATGGGAACAAAAATGCCGCCCCAACCAACGCCACCTACGCCCCCAAGTGCAGCACCAAGGAACCCAATCCACTTTCCCAATACAATCCTCCAGCCAAATCTCATATCCTGTTAGACCAATTTTCGAGAAAAATAGTAACTTCCCCCTAAATTTACAAATTGTTCGAAAAGAACTAAGCTTTTATGGACAGTTTCATCATTAAAATTCACTCACATGCCAAAAATGTGGGAAAAGTAACTCCCGACTTTGCTGCAAAACTGATTATTCTGGTGAAACAACCAGATTCAATTTTTTCACCGACCTGCTCCGAACCAGCGTCTGCTGCAACAAATACGCAAGCTAAAAGAAGCAAATCGGTTAGTATCAAAATCTGCTTGCATTCTTCACCAATCTTGGCCATCGAAATTCTTCAAACCCAACTAGTTTTTCACTCTGAAAAAGATTAGCATCCACTAACATGTCACAATAAATATTCAAGAATCCAGTTAAAAACGCTCAAATTCATAGAAGAATGAACACGCAAATCACCTGAAAATGTTCCCCGTTCACCCAAAGTCACTGATTTCGGGAAGTGAAGATCTGGAAAAACACTAAAATATCATTACTCGAGTACACCCGAAGACACCGGACGCCGTGTTTTCCACTGTTCCTAACAATAAATACACCTTGTAACTTCAAACTTTCCTCTTCGACAATCACAAGATTCCAAAACGAAGGACCCCACAAATATTTAAATCAGTGGTGGCCAATGAATCGGCATTCAACAAGCGCTTATAACTTATAAGATAACATCAATGTCCCCTTTCATTGCCTTGTTCAATAATGTAAGCAAGAAATTGTAAAAAATGAAATTTAGTACACAACGAATATCGTCACGGGTTTAGAGTGGATTCCCATTTAGCAGAATCCGTGCAAATTGGAATTGTAGCTCGAACTGATCAAACATTCAAATTTGTACCCGCTGCTTTATCACGAGATTTTGTTTGTATATGAGTGGGATGTACATGATTTTGAAAATATGCACTTCCCCATTTATGCTTTATGAATAGGTGTAAAATATCACTTCTATAGATATCACTTTTTGCAAGCCACAAGAAGGTAAAGCGTATATTTTCAAATCACATGAGGTAATCTGATTATTCTTAAAACCATGGGGTAAAATGTCTATTTTCGAACCATTGGATAATCTGTATTTTCAAAACCAAAAAGGATAATCTGTCACTAACTCGAGTATAAATATTATCAAATATAATTATATCTTATACAAATATTTAAAAATCAAATAATATATTATATCACTATATAAAATTTAATATATATATATAAACTATATGCTATTTTATACAAGTTGGCGTGAGTTGGGGTTATAAATTTGGTCGCCACCTTCTTCCTCGGCCAGCAACCTCCACCTCCAACAAGCCTTTTTTTTCATTTTGCTTCCAGTTAAAATTTAGAGGTAAAAATCCAGACACCGTGTATTAGTTTCTATCGCATTTTCTATCGCCCGCCGGTCGCCGTCGGTTGCTGATGGCTGGTGGTTGTCGGCGGTGGCTGCTGCGCTTCGTCATGTTTTATTAGTTTTAAATTATTTTGTTTACTTTATGTTGTCTATATGTACTAATATATCATAATAAACACATATTCATGTGTCCTGACTTCTCCAAGTCAACGCCGATGAAACGCGGCGCATTGCACTGGATACATCATTAATACCAGTCTCTAACGAGCATATATTGATATCTCATTCTCGAAGGCTCATGACCAGGAACATTTAGAAATCGCAGTTGAGAATGTATTTCATGGTTACCATCATATGCGTAACCACATTCTATGGACTATAGCATCTTCATCAATGGATCAAGATGCATGGGTAAACAGATGAAGAAATGTCATATATATTACTATTCAAATAAAGATTTGTCATAATAAGATTATAAGTACAATCAATCAACTATTGATTTACTTAATCACATATGACAACAATATCTTTCACTTTCCCATAGCCAACTACTCATGTGTCACAAGACCATCTTCCCAAGATGTCTGGTAGTTACCAATTGTTGTAAAGGCTTTGTCAGTGGATTCACTATATTTTTCTGTTGAAGCAATTCTCTCGATAATAATTTCGCGTCTACCATCTCTCTCATTAGATGATATTTTCTCAATATATGTTTGGATACTGATGAGATATTGACTATTCATAATAGCCCAACTGTTGTCACAGTACATAGGAACCGTGTCAACCGCGCTAGAAATTACACCCAACTCTTGGGATGAAATTTCATATCCAAACTGCCCCTTTGCTGCATCGTATGCTGCAATGTATTCAGCTTCAGTGGTGGAATCCGATGTGGTGTCTTGCTTGGAACGTTTCCAAGAGACAACATCATCATTAAGCTTAAATACAAATCCGAACATCGATTTGGAATTATCTACATCCGACTGAAATGCCAGCATCAGCTTAGCCTTCAACTTTTATTTATCCACTTACAGATCCAAAAACCATGAGCATATCCTAAGTTCTTCATAAGTACTTGAGGATTATTTTCACAGTTTTCAAATGACCTTCACCGGGATCTATCTGATGTTTGCTCATTGCTTTAAGAACATACATCAGGCCAAGTACATAACATAGCATACATTATGCTATTAAAAGTCGAAACATAAGGTACCAATGTTATCTTTTATCTCTCCTCATCAATCTTAAGACACATTGACTCGAGAGATGAATATTATGACATATTAGGAAGTAACTCCATTTCTGACTATTCCATGCTAAACCCTTTTAGCACAGTGTTTATATACGTAGATTGAGAGATCTCAAGCGTCCTTTAGATATATCTCTATAGATCCTTACGCCAAGCACGCATGACGCTTCTCCCAAATCTTTCATGGAGAAATTAGTAGATAATCATGCTTTAATTGATTAATCCAACACCATTCACAATGAGCATGATATAATCAACTTAAAGCATAACAAATGTAACCGTGCTCCCACTAATCCTTTTGCACACACATATCACTTCCGGATTTTTAACAAAACCAACAGCTTGGATGATGTTATCAAAACAGAAGTTCAAACTTCGGGATGCCTTCTTAGGCCCATAAATGGACCTTTGGAGTTTGCAAACATTTTGCTCACTCCCAATGGTTGTGAAATCCTATGGCTGCCTTGTATAAAGGTCTTCATATCCATCTGTTATATCTCATTGTCATAATATGAATATAAAGCTAATAAAATTCGAATAGACTTTAGCAACCGATGAAAATTTTCTCACAGCCAACTCTTTGCCTATGAGAATAACCTTTTCCCACCAGTCAATCTATGAAGGTCACTACCTTCCCATCCACTCCAAATTTTCACTTGAAGATCCATTTGCAGCCAATGGGAACAATTCCCATAGAGAATCTACTAAGGTTCATACCTTATTAGAGTACATGGAGTCTATTTCAAATTTCATAGCATCTCGCCAATATCCTGAAACGATGTCCAGCATCATCTCCTTGAAAGTCCTAGGATCACATCCGTGGTCAAAATCATTTTGACTACTTTCTAGTAGTAAATACAATTTATCAGGAGTTCTTGAAACACTTTCAGATCTCCTTGGTATGTGTAGTTCAACGGTATGATTGACTCAATTAAGTTCACTATTTTCACTTTAGTGGTTTGTGGTTCTTAAAGCATTCAAGTTATATTATATTGTCATTCCTTTCTAATAGAAACATTTTCTCTAGAAAGACTGCACTTGCGAAACAAACACTTTGTCTCCAATTGATAATAAAAATTTTCACAAAAATATAAGATGTAATACTATCCAACTCATCTCCCACTGGCTGCTTCACATAAGCAGAACAATCAAATCTATATTTGATTATTTTTCAGTCCATATCGTATATGGAGTTTTGGTCACTGCATTTGTATGAATTATGTTCAACCAATATGTAACTTTATAGAGTTTATGAGAGAATCACATTCTCTTTAAGATAACTCAATTTCCTCTGCACTAATATTTAGTGCTCGACATACACCCATATGAATCAAATTCAAATGACCATCAGCACATGCCAAAGATATGTGGGGTTTAAGTTATCATCATTTCATATTAATCGTTAATAAGTTTCATCAAAAAACTACATTCTTAAAATACTGCAAATCACATTCGCATATTTAAAAGAATATCATTCTCTATCAAAATAGGAACAATGTGCATGATACAGTTCCTAACCAGTTCAAGATTTTATATCGAATAAATGTTTCAAGCAGCATCTGCAACAACACTTGCTACAATGCTTAGCCTCGGGTAGGTTTCACCTTCATCGGGCTCTCTACTTCTTATCAACATCTGCAACTCTTTGAAAAGATGTGAGCACAATTGATATCATATACCAAAGAAGTAAAAACAATAGAAAAACATTAGTTTTATAAAATACACTATTTCTAGAACGCTTCTGGTTTAGGTATTCCTTGCATTTGTGCGACAGGGACCAGCAGTGAAACATAGATGCCTCTCCTTACTCAGTTGCTACTATATCTATTTTCGTCTTTTGAGGTTGGGAACCATTTCTCCTCCTCTTCTTTATCCTTGAACGCTTTCTACCATTCATAGAAGATTCGACAAGAAGAACACGTCTCCTTTTGAATCAAGGACTCATGAGTTTCCAACATTTTGACTATAAGATCAATTTATAGTCAATTAATGAGGTATTGTCACATTCAGATTTTCTAATTTCTCAACAAGAGATTTTTTTCTTACACCATGCTCATAGACCGAAGCCCCATCATGCATGTGAAATTAAAATGGCTCTTTTGAAGTCGCGAGTCTTAGTAATCGCGTCCGTTCACCAAAAAACATTTGTAGGTGTTGGAAAATACCAGCAATGTGAGCGAGTTTCTCAAATCTGTGTTGAAACTCATTGGTGACATTGATGCTATCATATAGCACCTAAGCGAGAGATCATTGTTGGGAAAACATTTCTAAGTTTTGGTGGTGACAAACATCTATTGGATAGACACCTACTGGATATAAACATCTACCGGATTAACATCCACTGGATAAACATCTACCGGATGGACATCAACTGGACAAACATCTACCGGATGGACATCAACTGGATGGACATCAACTGGATAAATGTCTACCGGACGGACATCAACTGGATGAACATCTACCGGATGAACATCTACTGGACAAACATCTACCGGATGGACAACTACTATACAGACATCTACCGGATAGTCATATACTCAACAAAGACATCTACTGAGTACAGAAGAATGAACGATCATTTGAAAGAAGAAAGCTAGCAGACGTCTAACCATCCAGTAAGAGCACAAAGCAACAAGACAAAACAAGTACAACTTATTCTGACAAAGGTACAACAGAGCGCCACACCTAGCTATATCTCCGCCACCATGCGTCAGAATAAAAGAGCCGTTGCTTAACAAAATAGGAAAGAAGACAATCAGAATTTGGAATGAAGACAGAAAGTTAATCTCTTACTATATAGAAAAGTTATCGTTAGACCACTAAGTCTATAAATACGTCCAAGTGAAGAATGAAGAGGTTAGCTGAACCATCTGATCAAACAAAAGAAAAACATCAACGTCAAAGCAAATCATCTCATTGATAGTCCTTGAAGGTTCAGCAAGAGCAGAAAAGAATTACTACTGTAATCTTGACAGATTAACTACAACTGAGTCTGCTGCTCAAAGAACACTCGAAGCTAAACAGTGTATATCTTGTGTGAGTGTCATTGAATTCATTGTAAACAAATTAGGAATTCGTGATTGCTAGGAGTTTAGGCCAAGCTGTGTGAGTGCCTAAGTAGGTTGTATACTGTAAAGTGTAAACCAAAGTCTTCTAGTGTAACCTTCCTGCAAAGAAGAAGGGGAGACGTAGAAGCGTTGTGCTTCGAACTTTCAGAAACAATACTCGTGTCATTTACTTACTGCAATTTACCATTCAGTTATTACTACTCACAAGTCCAGCAGACGTCTTCCGCACTATAATCAGTGTCTGCTGACTTGCAATATATTGAGAAGTTACTGCAGTACTTAACAGTCTGTAGCAAACCAAGTAAAATCTAAATTGAATCTAGTGTTTATTCAACCATCCCCCCTTCTAAACACTACCCCGATCCTAACAAGTGGTATCAGAGCCAGGTTTTCTCAATCTTGAGAATTACTAAAAACTGATGGCCTCATTCAGCAAGATTCCCATGTTCAAGAAGGATGAATACGATGACTGGAGAATTTGTATGCAAGCACATCTGAGTGCCCAAGATGATGACATGTGGTTCGTCATCACTGATGGGCCAATGAAGATCATGAAAGTCAATAAGCAGCTGCCATTACTGGTGGTGAACCTCAGATGGTCGAGAAGGACAGATCCTCCTCGACAAATGAAGAAAAGAAAAAAGCAAATCTAGACAATGTGGCCAAAGACATATTATTCAAAACACTGGACAAAAACATTTTTAACAAAATCAAAATATGTCCCACTGCTAAGGACATCTGGGAAAAGATTGCTCAGCTATGCGAAGGAAATAATCAAACCAAGGAAAACAAGCTCACTATCGCCCTACAGAAGTTCGAAAACATCAAATTGATGTCCAGAGAGACTCTCAGTGAATATGATGAAAGAGTAATTGGAATCATAAATGAACTCAATAGCCTTGGTAAGGATCTATCCAACAGGGAAATCACCTTAAAGGTCATGAGAGGTCTCCCAAGAGAATGGGATGTAAAAACGATTGCCATGAGGGAATCCAAAGACTTAAACAAGATAGATCTACATGATTTATTTGCTGACTTAAAAGCATATGAGTTTGAACTAGGCATTCGGATTGAAGATGAACCCAGTATCAGTCAACCAACCAAAGCTCTTACTGCATCAGAAGCTCTGCCTACCACAACAGAGATGGCTCCTGAACAAATATGCAATGATGCAATGGTGTTGTTTGTCGAAAAAAATGGAAAATTTATGAAAAAGAATCAAAAGACTATCAATCTTATCCAAGGAAGCAGAACTTGAAAAATAGATCAGATGAGGATGATTGTGTATGCTTCAACTGTCTTAAGCCAGGACATTTTATTGCGGAATGTCCTAAACCAAAGAAAGATGATCAAAAGAGATGATCCAAGGACTATAGAAAGTCAAAGGAAAGTAGATCATCCAGAAGGGACAGAGAACAGAAAGTACTGGTGGCTGAAGAAAACAAGAGCAAATGGGCTGATTCAGAATCAGAATCAGAAAAATCTATCAGCTCATCCAGTGAGAGTGAAGGGGAAAGAAGTTCAATGTTTAATGGCCAATGATGACTGTGAGGTACTGATAAGTGCATATTTGCACTTATATTTTATATATTTTCTTATACTTTTGTTTTGGTATTCGAGCAGAATTACGTCTTTTGTTACCGTTTTGATGTTTTGCAGGAATCCAAGGAATTAAGCATTTTTATTACTAAAAGATGATCGGAAATGCATAAATGTGACAAGAATTCAAATTGGGTCTCAAGAGTTGAAAAATCGTGCACCTGGATAGAATACATGCTGCACCATAACACACACTTATGCAACAAGATTTTATTAAATATTTTTTGGGAACATGATAAGGAAGGAAATCGCATGACAAGCTGAAGGCTTTTAGGGATGATAAATATTATTATATTATGAGAATATTTGAAAGAATAAAAGGAATAAATTATGGCTAAAGAAAGAAAGGAGACGCACGCACGGAACTTGGAGAGCAAGACTTTACGTAGATTTTCTTGACGTAAATTATAAAAGGGAAAAACAGATCCTCACAAACAGAAGGGGATTTACATGAGGATTTCACGTAAATAATAGAAAGGCATGATACGAAATACGTGACGGAGAAAGAGACGAGAACAAGAGACGTGCGAGAGCAGTACACAACCGAAGGAAAAAATTCAGAAATAAACGTGAGAGCAGCAGCCGAGGAACGAGAACCGAGAGTGAACCAGAAGGGGAGGAGATCAATCGAAACGGTGCGCTTACACCGAAGGATATAGATTTTGACGACGGAGAAGACGACGGCGACTACCGGGGACGGAGGGCCATCATCCAATTCGTTTGATTATCTCTTCCTTTATGTTTATGATGATTAAGAACATGTCTATGTGTTTATTTAATGTTCATGAACTAATTTATTATTCTAGAGTTAGACGGATCTTGACTTGAACCTATGTCGTTGATTATTGATTGAATATTATTTGGTTTTTCGTTTGGTTTATTTGTGATTCCTGATTTGAATGCGTTTCAATTAATTGATCACTAGTTGATTCGTAATATTTATTTAGAATCTATCACTCGGGAGAGGGGGTTTTGAATAGGACCGTAGGAATTTACATCATTGGAAGTTATATAGTCGGGAGACATATAACTCCAACGAAGCCATAGAACGAATCTAGCGCTATTGAAATTGTTTAATAATTTATCTTAGGTGGGCACATCAAGATGATTGTTGAATGATTATTTCTATTAAACACTCGGGAGAGGTAATAGATAGAACATCGGATTCGTGGTTAATAAATTAGAAGAACACGACATAGTAGATAGTTGAGTGAAGTCGAACCTCTAGAATCCGTTCTCATTGATTTTCTCCAAAAATTTCCATCTTGCTAATTTATTTATTTAGTAGATTAATTTAATAATTATGCTATCGGTTATCTAAATAAAGTCGAGACTATTCTAATTACAGTACTTGGTAAATCTTAATTTTCAATCCCTGTGGGTTCGACATCCGTATTTTAAAATTCTATACTAAAACTTGACACCGTACACTTGCGGTACGTTTCACACGCATCAGGTACTGATTCTAATCTCTCTGAATTTACAAATAATGAACTCACTAACGCATTACATGACATGATTAATGAGTATCAGATGTTGTATGAATCCTTCGAGAATTATAAGACCGAACAACAAATCCCAACAGAACAGCAAAACAACAAACTTGATTGTGAACAATCAAATGAGTTGAGAGGCTTAAGGGAAAAAGTAAGTCGACTCGAGAAAGAAAAGGATGAAGCAACATGTACACACCAGAAAACTCATTAAGCTGGTTCGCGCATGGAATGCATCTACTGCCAGAAAAGATGAGATGCTTGAGTCGATAAGGCTTGCTGGTGAACTTATCGGTATAGGCTACTCTAACAATGATAGTAACTCATCTGGCATCAAATCTCAATTGTGTCTAGAAAGGAACAAGATTCAAACAATGAACCAAGTGAGTTGGTTAAGGAACCTGTTGAGCTAATACTCATCAAGGAACGGGCATCACACAAAAGGTATCGGTTATGTTGAGCCAAAAGAGAAAGCTAGACCGGGGCAAAAGTTTAGAAATAAACATAATCCCACAGGTCAGGCCACTCGAGAGGTAAAACCCAACTGGTACTATAATTGTATGCCTGTCCAGAAGAGGTATATGCTTCCCAACAGAAACCAAAACCTAAACAAATGCATACATTCACTATCACACACCTCACCCAAGAACATCTTCATCACTTAATGTACACACGTTTCATGACACGCACAGACCCAAACAATTCAAGGTTATACAAGTGTGGGTCCCGAAAGGACTAATCCTGTCTGAACCCAAGTAGGATTGGGTACCAATCATATTATCGCTTTAATTGCAGAAATCTAGAATCCATCAAGTTCGTAGCTCAGAGTGGTTTCTGGACAGTGGATGTTCTAGACACATGACAGGGAATGCGTGCTTATTGTCTGAATTGGTGGACACCACCGGACCTAGAATAACCTTTGGAGACAACGCGAAAGGTAGAACCGTGGGTAAGGGTAAGATTATCTACGGTAACATTATTATAAAAGATATTCTGTTGGTTGAAAATTTATGTTATAACTTGATTAGCATCAGTCAACTCTTTGACAATGGCCACTCTGTAGAATTCAACCAACACTCATGTACTTGTAGGAAGAAGGCATGAGAACACATACAAGATTGATTGGAACCTTAATCAGCCTACTTCTTCTACTTCCTTTGCTGCCTTGAATATTTCCAAAAACAGGCTTTGGCACAAACGTTTGAGTCACTTAAACTTTAAAACTATTGCCAGTCTGCGTAAACTTGATCTAGTCATTGGACTGCCTCAATAGAGTTCTCAAAAGACAAGATCTGCGCAGCATGCCAACTTGGTAAGCAAATCAGATCCTCCTTTAAGAACAAAGGGAGTAAATCTTCTTCTCGGTGCCTAGAGTTGCTGCATATGGATCTTTTCAGTCCTATACCAGTAACAAGTCTAGGGGGAATGAAGAAGTATACCCTAGTGTTAATAGACAATTACTCTCATTTTACGTGGGTCCTGTTTCTAAGTGGCAAAGATCAGGCTACTCCAAAGCTGATCAAACTACTGAAAAGACTCCAAAATGAGAAATCATGTGAGATAGACAAAATTCATAGTGATAAAGGTACCGAGTTTACCAATCAATCACTCAAATCATATCTAGATGACCTTGGTATTAAACACGATACTCTGCTGCAAGAACCCCACAACAAAATAGAGTTGTTGAGCGTAGGAACCGCACTTTGAAAGAAGCTGCGCGAACTATGCTTGCAGAATCAGATATTTCGCAGAGATTTTGGGCAGAAATACGCAGAACAGATCAATGATTAATAAGCGAGCAAATAAAACCCCTTATGAGATCTGGAATGGCAGTAAGCCAAATATTTCTTATTTCCATGTGTTTGGTTGCAAATATTTTATTCACAACAATGGAAAGACTCATCTCACCGCTTTTGATGCCAAATCTGATGCTGGAATATTTCTTGGATATTCTACAGTTAGTAAAGCTTTCAGAGTATTTAATAATAGAACACTTACTGTAGAAGAATCTGTGCATGTAAAATTTGATGAATCTACTGATTATACTGTATCTGATCTGAAAATCAACAACTTGAGCAATCAACTGGAAAACACTTATATTGATGAAATGTTGATGATGGATAGATTACAGAAGCAGAATTGACTGCTCTTTAGAACCAGAAGTTCCTGAAGCACAAGCAGAGGAGTCTGCTGGTCCACAAGCACTGCACCCAGCTGACAATGACGACGTTATACACACCCCTGCTGCAGTAGATGGAACTAACGAAAAAGATGCATCAATCAAATCTTCTGAGCTACCCACTCAGATTCATCCAATTGAAGAAATCAACCCTCTTGGTCCTCCGCTCCGGTGGATAAAGGATCATCCTCCCGGGCAGGTCATAGGTAACCCTGTTGCTCCTCTACGCACCAGAGGATAGATGATTAATGAATTTCTTCATACTGCATTCATATCTCACATAGAACCCAAAAAGATTGATGATGCTATGTTAGACCCAAGCTAGGTAGAAGCAATGCAGGAAGAACTAAATCAATTTGAGTGAAACAAAGTATGGTACTTAGTACCACGACCACAACATCACACTATAATAGGTACCAAATGGGTATTTCGAAATAAATTAGATGAAAATGGTGTACTCGTCAGAAATAAAGCAAGATTAGTTGCACAGGGCTACAGACATGACGAAGGCATTGATTTCGATGAAACCTTTGCTCCTGTAGCTCGATTAGAAGCAATCCACATATTTCTTGCATTTGCTGCTTCTAAAGACTTTAAAGTCTATCAGATGGACGTTAAGAGTGTGTTTCTTAACGGAAAACTCCAGGAAGAAGTTTATGTTGAGCAACCTCCTGGATTTGAAAGCCATCAGCAGCCTTCGTGTTTTTCATCTAAACAAAGCTTTGTATGGTCTAAAGCAAGCTCCCCGTGCATGGTACGAAACTCTGTCAAAATATTTGACTGAGCATAACTTTACCATTGGCACTGTGGACAAGACCCTATTCAAATTCACAAAGGGTGACCGTACTCTGCTAGGTCAAATTTATGTTGATGACATTAGTTTTGCAGTACTAACTCAAAATTTACGAAAGATTCTCTAAAATAATGCATGGTCAATTTGAGATGAGCATGATGAGCGAATTATCATTTTTCTCAGGATTGCAAGTCAAGCAATCCAGTGACGGAATTCTGATAACTCAGTCTAAATATACCAAGGAACTGCTGAAGAAATATTGGATGAGTACAAGTTCAGCAGATGCTACTCCAATGAGCTCCTCTGCAAAACTCGACTTGGATAATTCAGGAATACCAGTAGAAGTAACAATGTATCGCGGTGTTTTGGATCCTTACTTTACTTGACAGCCAGCCGACCAGACATCATGTTTGCAGTCTGTATGTGCGCTCAGTTCCAAGCAAATCCCAAGCAATCACACTTCACGGCTGTCAAGAGGATTCTCAAATATCTGAAAGGGACTGAGAATGTCGGTCTATGGTATCCAAGAGACTCAACGTTTAATCTGATTGGATATTCAGATGCTGACTACGCTGGATGCAAAATTGATAGAAAAAGTACCAGTGGATACTGTCAATTTCTTGGAGATAGATTAATCTCATGGGGTTGCAAGAAGCAGACATCCATAGCAACGTCTACTGCAGAGGCAGAGTATCTTGCTGCTGGAAGCTGCTGTGCTAAACTGCTCTGGATTCAACAACAACTGTGAGATTATGGAATTGAATCCACTGAGGCACCAATATTTTTTGATAATACGTCTGCCATAGCCATCACATACAACCCGGTTCTTCATACTCGCACCAAGCATATGACATCCGTCATCATTTCATTAGAGATCACGTTATGAAGAAAGATGTTCGGCTAGAGTAAATATCCACCGAACAACAAGCAGCAGACATCTTCACAAAACCCCTACCGGACGCTAAGTTTTCCTATTTGTGAAATATTCTTGGTTAATTGAAATAAACCCTTGATTACTATTATTTAAGTATGATGAATTCAGGGGGAATTACTTAGTAGAAACTGCATGAATTAAGGGGGAATTTCAGTTAGAATTTTTTATTGGTTATCTAAGCTCAGCTGGTAAAACAATAGCCTGCTGCAGTAGATGTTTCCTTACCAGTAGGACTCTACAAACCAGTAGATGTTCCCTTACCAGTCGGACTCTACATACCATCAGACTTTACCAAGTATGCTTTGCCAAAAATAATCTTCGATAACTATTAACCTACTGGAACGTCGTAATTCAAATTTACTTTATATAAAGATAAATTATTTCAATCCCGCCCAAATCTTGTCCTTTTATTTATTTTTTGAAATTTTTAAATCGTTAGATGACTGCCACATATCCATGTGTCCGCTCATCTACAGTACGACGTACATCTACCCATTCTTTCAACGCCTTTAACATTCTCTCTTTTCTCTTACTCTTATCTTTCCAAATTTACTGCGTTAACTTTCTCCCAGAAACTCTTACTCTGCAGGATATTTGATTCTCGGTATCTACACCCAAATGTCAAAGAATACCCAGCCAAGCTTCATCACCAATGCTATTCACGTGGATTTTCATTCGATTTCCACAACCTCTGATGATGATACCAAGAAGTTTTTCACAAACTGGATACATCTGGACTTCTGGTGATCCTCAGTCAAGCTCCTACATTCTACAAAGAAGCTCTCCATAAATTCTTTGCCACTGCCAAAGTTGTAGACGACTCCATGGTGGCCTCCATCTCTGGTCAATACCATTACTCAACTGGACTTCGTCACTCACCTATGTCTTCCCTCTACTGGACTCACAGACTTCTCCACTGTTCCAATGGATAGTTGGGAAGAAATGTGCACCATCTTCTCAGACTCTGACGCTCGTCTTCGACGTCCTCCGTTCAAAAAGATTTTAATGAAGAGTCATTTCCACCAACTGGCTTATGTCATTTCCAAAGGTCTCCTGTGCAAAGCTGGATCCTTTGATGTCATCACCCTGAGAAGTTTGATGTCATGAGTGCCATTATCAAAGGGTTAGACGCAAATTGGTCGGTCTTGCTGTTTCAGGTTCTTACTGGACTAGTCACATCAAGGAAGGCTCAATCTGGTTTTGCTCTCCCTCTCAGTCGTCTCTTGACAGTAAACACATTAAGGTGGGGGCTTTATCCACTCTTCATCCAGGACGACTTGTCACTGCCAAATACCTTCAGATTCACGGTCAACGGATTGGTAGAGAAGTTGGTCTGATGAAGCGACGAACAACTCAAGTTGTAAGTGATTCAGAACAAACAATATCCGAGTCCGCTGAGTCATCCCCTCCTCCTCTCCTCCTAAAAAGCCCAGGACCATAAAAGGGGCTCCTCCTGTCCTCAAGAAGCTAGTTACTGCTTCTACCTCAACTGCCACTGATACCATCTCTACTGCAGCTCCGACAGCAGTTACCACCACTTCTAGGGAGCCAAGTCCCGTAAATCCTCCACCAGAGGAACCGACTGCATCAGCTGCCTCTTTGGTCATGCTACTCACTGCACCAATCGCTCCAACTGACCACTCCTCCAAACTGGTGAGCTCTCAACAAGCACCTGGCTCTATCAGCTTCCGAAACCAAAGTCCACTTGTCCTTATTTCCATCCTAAGGACACCACCACCGGAAAGGGAAAAGCAATTATGGGACCAGTGTCCACCCATGTAGCATTTGAAATTCAAATGGTCATGGATGAAGTGGAAGCCAAGCTGAAACCGCAGCTTGAAATATTTGATCGATGGGTAAAGGCGCGTCTAAACATTCGCTTCGATGGCTTCACTCCCATTCTTGATCAAGCACGGGAAGATGAGAACCTCATCTTGGCCTATCTTCAGATCACGGACACTGAAAAGAGTTTGAAGCTTCGTGATCTCTTCCGCATGATGAATTATGTGGAGAACTTCAAGCTCTTGTTCATTCAAGGCTTCAGCAATTCAACATTGACTCTGGCACAACAAATCATGATCGGGCTGTTCTAAATGCTCTAGGACCCAAGCTGGATATGGCTGAGCATGCTCTTCATGATCTCCGAATATCAACAGGTCTACACTCCTGCTCTGCCTTGTCAAGAGATGATGAAACTCCAGCTCTACTTACTTGGAGACAGCTCCTACTGCCTTGGAGATAGCTCCTACCGCTGACCCACTTATCCCCTCTGCTCAAGGTCTATCAGTGATCAACCTCTACAAGTACTGGATGTTGATCATGCAAATGTTGACACAGTCATTCAGACGGTGGTTCATCAAGTTACATCTCCTCAGGTAATGATGAACCCAGCGAGTCCTCATCACAATCTGTGATCACACTCAGTCTTCTGCAGCTGAGCTGGAAACACGCTGCTACTGGCATGGATGTCATTGCTACCGTCACACATACTGCAACCAACCACTGAAGCTACTGCTATCTTGACCACTGCTGATATTAAGGGTCTTCCCGGCTTTATCACCACAAATGCTGAGACTCAAACGGATGCCGGATCATCTCTGGCACAGGATCCTCCTGAGGATTTCTTCGATTTTCAACTCACATTCCTCTGGAAGGACCACCAAGTATTGCTGATCAACTGGGGCATTGTCCAACGCTATCTATGAACTGGCCAGTGATGTCAACAAGCTAAAGTAGGAAGAACGCACTGATAGTCTTATCCTGGGAGCCACCAGCTACATACTGACTCCCAATTTCAGCAAGTCTATCGAGATCTTTAGTAGTCTGATGACTGCAGTTGCAGGTAAACCAGCCTCCAAACCTTTGGTTGTGTATGTTTTTGTAAGACCCTACTTGCGATAACATCATAAGT
>CAJQUN010002686.1:0-23732 GCA_907163345.1 Haberlea rhodopensis | reverse complement strand
TAGCAAGCCCACCAGTTGCAGCCATGTCTCGGACCAAGGGTTCGAAAACTAACCCAGCCCAACACAACGCCCAACCATGCACAAGACTAGGGTTCGAAAACCTAGCCATGTGCGGTGGCGGCTTGATCTCCTCGAGCCAAAAGGGTTCGAAACCTAGCCATAAAAAGCGGCGGCCGAGAGCCATGGAGCCATGGAGCCAAGGGTTCGAAACCCTAGCCCTCATGCGGCGGCTCGGCCCATGCTCGAGCCAATGGCTTCAGATTCTGGACGGTGGTGGCCGAACCAACATGAGCCAAGGGCTCGGTCGGCACACTCGTGTATCGTATACGTCAATCCGTCAATTATATACATATAATATTAAGATGATTTCCACAAAATCGATTATCACATATCATATATGAATCATACAGTTTCAAAGCATGCAAAAGATTCAAAACCATGATTAAACAATTAATCACATATTTTCGATATGAGCTTTGTACCACGGCTCTGATAACCACTGTTCGGATCCAATCAAGCAATACGCAGCGGAAAATAAAAAACTGGATTCCTACCATGGACCTATACAAAGTAATCATATCGAGATTGAATAGAATCATACCCTTGTAGCGTGTTTGAAGCAGATTCCTCGTTGCAAACACCCCGAGTCACGAACAAAGATTTGCACCTTTGTCTCTACGGTATCCACACGATCAAATCAAAAAGGGCGTTCAAGAACAAGTTGCTAGACTCGTTCTTAACCGAAACAAAACTCACGGTTGAAACCGATCAACGACGGCCATAAAACCACCACTATTCACGGCGGTGGCTGTGAAGATGTCAGTGAGAAGTGAGGCGGCCAAGAGCCTTATTTTGGTGGCTACTACGTTTCTTGGAAATTAACTCTTAATTATTCTCAAAACCTTGTTAGTTTTTATTATATATTGATTTAATTAAAGGCTTTCAAAAAACCTCATTGGCCCAAAACCAATATCTAATTAAATCCATATCTAATATTTGCAATTAAGACTCTTCTTAATTAATTAATTCATCCAATGAATTTTATCTCCCTTTATTGATTAATCTTTTGCGCGACCCGATAGGATCTTGTAATGTTGGCAGTGACATAAAATCTAATTTATGTCACAAGCAATGAGCGGTATCTAGCAACACATCAAGGCTGCCGCCCAATTACAAGAATTTCATTGACTCGACATAACCTATGGACTGTGATAATATTAAACCATGTAACTTAATACCTTTGTCCAATTGTTTAGATTGAACACGAGTCATGGATAGTCATACTCGTATATTCAATCTTTTATTTCTTGATCCCCAAGTAGAACTAGAATAAATGAATAAGCTCGATATCACATATCGACTCATTCGAGCATGGCCATGCATTTTAGTCTTACTTGATCAAGGGCCCAAGCACTTCTCCTGTTATATAGGAGGGACAAATCTTATCTTGATCACTCAACATCCCTCTACATAATCGTGGTGTATCCAATGATTGTCTTTATAGTTTACACTGTTACATGTAACGTTTGACAATATCAATACACGACTCCTTATGTTGGGATCTTTGGTGATCTCAAGTCGTAAGGATTACATATATTCTTATCACTATGAGAATTGCTTATGCCGTTCATATAACTATCCATGTAGCATTCTCATGGTGGGTCTGTCCAGTACATCGTTCTCTAACATGCACCCATGTGTTGATTTGATATCTCATATCCATGAACAATTCATCAATCAATACATACTAGCCTCAATGCATTATCATTATCCTTATTCATGATAATACTTGACTAGGGACAATCTTTAAGAATAATACAATATTATTCTAAGGACATTAACATATATATATATATATATATATTCATATTACACAGATACTGGAACAATATATATATAATGAATTGCCTTTAATAAAACCATAATACATTGTATATCATAAACAATCATCTAATGAGTTGTCTTAGGTCATATCCCAACAGTATGCGGGTACAATCAGGCATGCCAAAGCAGTTCTGGGCAAAACAGTTAACACAGCAGCACACAAATTAACACAGCAGCTTACTTGATTAACCGAGGTCCATCCGTAACATTGGAGCACAGAATACCAGAAGATGTATGGAGCGGAAAGAGGTAAACCTCTCATATCTTAAAGTTTTCGGCCGTGTAGCATACGTTTATATCAGTGATGCACTCATAAATGAACTTGATCCCAAATCAAAGTAGTGCATTTTCATTGGTTATGGAAGATGAGTTTGACTACTACTACTGCATTTGGGATAATGAAAACAGAAGATGATCCGCATCAGAGATGTAATCTTCAACGAACGAGTGATTTAAGGACATGCATAACCCAAATTGTCAGCAACTCAGAACATAGTGAGCCAGTGTATGCAGAGGTCGACGATGTCCCAGAAAGTCATGTGGAGCAGATAGTTGAGAGTCCTCAGTTGGGGGAATCAATTGATCAAAATAACGAGCAACAGTCTGACTCCAGTTCATGAATTGATAAGGAGTAGAAGGTATATGAACTATCTATTGCTATCCGATGCAGGTGAGCCTGAATGCTACGAGGAAGCATGTCAGACCAAAGATGCCGGCAAGTGGGAGCTTGCTATGAAGACGAGATGAAGTCTTTGATGTCCAATCAGACATGGGAACTTGTTGAGTTACCTATGACAAAAAGACACTTCACAACAAATGGGTATATCGGGTAGGAGGAGCATGATGGTTCAAAAGATACAAAGCCCGACTGGTCGTCAAAGGGTTCCAGCAAAAGGAGTTGATTACTCAGAAAGTTTTGCTCCAGTTGTGAAGCTCAATACTATTAGGATTATATTGAGTATTGTTGCCAATGAAAACCTTCATCTTGAGCAATTGGACGTGAAGATTGTGTTTCTTCACGGAGACATTGATAAAGAGATCTATATGTTTCAACCAGAAGGTTTCGCAGAGAAAGGGATGGAGAATAGAGTGTGCAAATTGAAAAAGAGCTTGTACGGCCTGAAACAAGCTCCAAGGCAGTGGTACTGAAGTTTGACGGCTTTATGCACAATGAAGGTTTCCAGAGGTGCAACCCGACCATTGTTGCTACTTCAAGAAATATAAGTCCGGTTATATCATTTTGCTACTTTATGTCAATGATATGTTAGTAGCCGATTCTGATATGGACGAGATCAGGAACTTGAAACAACAGTTGTCAAAAGAATTTGACATGAAGGATTTGGGTCCAGCAAGAAAGATACTTGGAATGCAAATCACAAGAGATAAGCACAAGGGAATTTTGCAGTTATCTCAGGCAGAGTACATCAATCGTGTTTTGCAAAGATTCAACGTGGGCGACGCCAAGACAGTTAGCACGCCTTTGGCTAGTCATTTTCGCCTATCCAATGACTAGTGTCCTCAGATGGAGGAAGAAAAAGAATCCATGGCTAAAGTTCCTTACGCTTCAGCCATTGGGAGTTTGATGTACGCAATGGTTTGTACAAGGCCAGACATTGGCCATGCAGTGGGAGTTGTCAGCGGTTTTATGTCAAATCCATGAAAGGCTCATTGGGAAGCAGTTAAGTGGATTTTGAAGTATCTACGAGGTACTGCAAAGAAGTGTTTGTACTTTGGAAAAAGAGAACTAAAAGTACAAGGTTACGTAGATGCAGACTATGGAGGTGATGTCGATCACCGAAGAAGCACCACAGGTTATTTATTCACTGTTGGAATTATAGTTGTAGTTGGATTTCGCAGATACAAAAGATTGTAGCTTTATCCAATACAGAGGTTGAGTATGTTGCAGTTACAGAAGCCAGTAAGGAGTTGATATGGCTTCAAGGTTTGTTAAAGAACTGTGATTAAACCAGAAGAAAAATGTTTTGTATAGTGGTAGTCAGATTGCAATACATCTGACAAAGAATTCAACATTCCATTCTAGAAAAAAACACATTGGTCTCCGTTATCACTTCATCAGGTCTCTGTTTGAGGATGATGTGCTAACATTAGAGAAGATCTAAGGAAGTAAGAGTCCAACATATATGTTAACAGGTGGTGACCATTGATAACTGAAGTTGTGCTCAACTTCAGTTGACTTGTTGAATTAACAGACCAGAAAAGGCTGCTGCATTGATCGAGGTGTGAAGACAGATTGAGATCAGTCTTCAAGTGGGAGATTATTAGTCAAAGAAGGCCACACGAAAGAAAAATAAAAAGCAGTGTTGAAAATGAAAAGCATTTGAAAAAAATGCACCGAAGAAAGAAAAATCTGGCCAAATCTTGCCAAATTAAATGCGTGAAAGACTTACCAGAAATGCGTGTAGAATTTGGCTACTGCGTGAAGAAATTTAGCCAAATTTACGTGTGAAAATTCTCTGTAAATAGAGATGTAATTTCATTCAGCATATACACCCAAAAATTGTAGAGAGAAAAATACAACACAGTGCAATCAGAGTAAAATTACTAGTGAGAGAAAATTGATGTATACTTTTCTGAGTGTTTTTTCAGAGCGAGTGTTGTCAGTGTTTGTAAACACTTGCATATTTTTCTTCAATAAAAGATCTGCAGCAGCCTCGTGGACGTAGGCTTTTTTTTGCCGAACCACGTAAACCTTGTGTGCTTTTTATTCCGCATTTATTTTTTTACTCCCACATATCTGATAAGAGAAAATATGACGTTATTTTCCCAACAAAAATTCCCTATAGTCTAAGGTTCCTTTGCAATTTGAATCCCCCCGTTTGCAAGAAAGTTTATTAGAATACCCACTAGGTGTAAAATAAGGAACGACTTCAAATTCTTGATCTCGATTTGATAGAATTGATAAATTTAACGAGTATACCAAAAAGAAATACTACGAGATGAAATGATTAAAGGGTATTTTAGAAATTCTGATGCAGTTTGTGCAGCCATATATTTTAGGATATACTAAAATCTCTTCTATAACTGCATCATTCTCTTTTAAAATTACCCTCACCCAAAACTTTTGAATACATGGTATTCACAATAAAACAGCCCATTAAATATCCAGTGTACATATACATTAAGAAGTGTAGTCTTCGAAAAAATAAACTGAATTAAGAACAGAACAATTTTTTCTCATGATGAAACAAAGTGATTGCCTTGGAAAAGGACCTTCAACTAGGTCGAGCTCAAATAAAGGAGCTCAAGCTCGTGTCTCTTGAGCTGATTCGCGAGCTCAAGTTACATTGCAAAATTTGTTTATGAATATATTTGTGAAACTAAAATCATGAGTTTGGCTTGTGAGTTTGTTTTCAAATGCCTTCATGAACCCTATATATAAAATCAATACTAATATTTTTATACAATAATAATATTATGTTATATAATATTAAAATATAAATCTAATATTATATATTAAAATATCAAAAAACTACAAAATAATTTTGAGCTCGAGTCAACAAAAATTGGAGCTCACGGGCTCAAACTCAAAAAATTCTTAGCTTGATTGAGCTCAAATAAAGACAGCTCGTTAAGACCGTGAGCCCACTCGACTCATCTTTATCACTATCCTAAACAATTAATCATTTATTGAGGTTCTGAATTCATGCCAAGTATGTGAGCAAACAAGGAAACATACCAAGGACTTGTTTTGCAGTCAATCGATGCTTAGGATCTGGCTCAAGCATTTGTTTTATTAGGCTCTTGGCACTGTCTGATATACTTGGCCATGGTTCACGCTCAAAGTCTATTTTCCCACGTATGATGGCCTGGGCAACGCCTTGTTCGGATTCTGAGTAAATTCCAAGTCATTCTGAACTTTTCAGTTATAGATATGCGAGCCACTAAAGAAACATGAGAAAAATTCCAGGATAAGTGTGATATAAAAATGGCTAGTCAATCCCATTAAAAGAGAATCATAACAGGAAAAATACAAAACATTCATGACAACACACACTCTACAGAAGTGGCAGGTGGTGGAGGTGATAATAACTGTTAAGAATACATGTAGTTCCAACTCAAAACAAATTGGTAATTAGTGAAGTAACTCATGTTTAGAGCCATATAATAAGGGCTTCCCACAATTTCAGAGAACCTTTCACCTATAATACAAGATAAGCACACCCTAGTTAGAACAATGATAGATATCAAACATGTCTTGAATTATAAATCTTGAAGAAATCATTCAAATACACCACGGCACCAATGTCCATCTTTGAAAGCATTTTGTCAATAAGATTAGGGAAGATTTAGAATTTAAATATTTTTGTATTAGTTTGGTAGGATAATGTTATAAGTTTGGTAGGATAATATTATGTATAGATTTGCTGGGGTTTGATCTCTATCCCATTTACCTATTTATATGAGATCAATGTAATATATATTCATTCAGAAAATGAAGGAATTAAAGAATTTATTCCTTCAAAGCCTATAATTCTTCATGGTACCAGAGCCATCGATCATTCTCGCTGATCTATAAGGCTGCAATGGTCGATTCTGGCAGTGGATCATCCACGATGTCACCGAACCAAGATGGAAATTCTTCCATAGCCACTAACCTTGTAATACCCGATTCTTCCCTTAACATCATCATTCACAAATTTAATGGCAAGAATTTTTTGGAGTGGGCACAATCTGTCCGCCTTGTGATCGAATGAAAAGGCAGATTCGGGTATCTAACTGGTAACACAAAGGCTCCAGATTCTTCCGATGCGAAGTATCCTCAATGACTCAGAAATTACTATGGTTATGACTGGCTCATTAATTCCATGGACCCGACCATTGGTAAACCATTTCTCTTCCTTCCGATTGCCAATGACATTTGGATGCGGTTCGTGAAACGTACTCTGATGTTGACAACTTGTCACAACTATACAAGTTAAATACTCGCATATGGCGTATCCAGTAGGGTATCGTGATGTTACTGCCTACTACAATGAATCGTTCACGCTTTGGCAAGAACTTGATCTGCTGACATCTATCAATGGGAAAATCCAAAGGACAGCTCTCGCTACAGAAAAAACTTGAGAATAATCGGATCTTTATATTTCTGGCAGGCCTCAATAAGGGCCTTGATGAATCTTGTGGTCGACTACTCTCTCTGAACCATTACCCAGCCTCCGTGAGGTTTTCTTGGAGATCCGCCGCGAAGAAATGAGCCTCACAATAATGCTCACTCGCGATGTCAATCCTCTTCTGGCTAAAGGATCTGTGCTGGTTAGCCGGGATGTTTCATCCGACTCTTTTCGTCGAGATGGGAAGAAAAAGCCTTGGTGTTAAAAGTGCAAAAAACCATGGCACAAGATCGATACCTGATGGGAGATTCATGGCCGACAGCCACATCTTAAGAAGAAAGTTGACTGCCACAATCGGAACAGCTCTAGGGGACATGATCTTCACTCCAGTGCAGAAAACTCTGGCCCTTCTTCATCTCCTCAGGAATCTCTTCCGTTCACAAAGGATCATATAGAGCAACTCACGTTTGGGCCAATCCACTTCCTCACCATTGTGCTCTTTGGCACGAACAGGTATATCTTATGCACTTGTTTCCCACTATCCCTTATCCTTTCTGGATCCTCGATTCTGGTGCCACAGATCACATGACAAATTGCTCGCAATTTTTATTTAATATGCACCTTGCGTTGGAAACCAACGGGTCAAAATTGCCAATGGTTCCTTCGCATCGGTTGCCGGGAAGGTCACTATTCATTTATCTCCATCAGGGTCACTCACAAATGACTTACAAGTACCTCTTCTATCTTATAATCTTTTATCTGTGAGTAACTAACCTGTGATCTCACTTAGCGTATCATTTGTTCTTCATCTCATTGTGAGTTTCAGGATTTAGCCTCGGGGACGATGATTGGCAATGCCAGACAAGACAGTGGTCTCTACCTATACGATGCTACATCTTCTCTGTCATGTACTAATAATAAGTTGTGTCTACAATCCGATTCTGTTTCTAGTGATATTATGGTATGGGCATTAACAATTTAGGTCATCCGAATTTTGATTATTTACGCAGATTGTTTCCATAGTTTTATCTTAATAAAAATATTTCTACTCTACATTGTGAGTCATGTGAATTAGCTAAACATCATCAAACTGTGTTTTCATCTCAACAATATAAACCATCCACACCATTTAACATTGTCCACAGTAATGTTTAGGGATCATGCAGGGTAAGAAATATTTCCAAAAAATGTTGGTTCATAACATTTATCGATGATCATTCTCGTATGACCCAGGTTTTCCTTTTAAAAGATAAATCCGATGTGGGTGTTACTTTTCAAAAAAAATTTACGATGGTTCATACTCAATTTCACAAGACCATAAAAAGTTTTCGTAGTGATAATGACACTGAGTATTTTAACCACCTCCTAGGGGATTGTTTTACTCAACATGGCATTATTCACCAAAGTTCGTGTCCTCACACTCCTCAACTGAATGGAGTTGCGGAACGCAAAAATAAACACCTGCTTGAAGTGGCTCGGGCTAGCAATTTTCAAACTAAGGTACCTCATTATCTGTGGGGTGTCGCTATTTTAGCATCATGTCATGCGTATCTAATTAAAGATTACCTAGCCGGAATTGAACTTTCATACACCACTAGCCATCTTTAACAAACCTTCCCCGACTCTCGTCTGATTTCTGATATACCACTAAAAAATTTGGCAATGTGGCCTTTGTCAACAATCATGACAACAAACTTTCTAAATTCGATCCTAAAGCGATCAAATGTATTTTTGTTGGTTATCCTACACATCAGCGAGGATACAAATGTGTTGACCCATCTTCCAAAAATACTTAGTCTTCATGGATGTTTCGCTTTTTGAGGATCGACCATTCATCACCTCTCATCTTCAGGGGGAGCATGGTGTTATGAATGAAGATGATATTTAAAAGCCTTAACAATAGACTTTGAAACAAACCACTCTTATGCCCTCCTAATCCAAATTAAATAGATTTGGAGGATCAAAGGCATGGCAATGTTTATAATAGGAGAAAAGACGCAAAGAAAGGGGGAGAACCCATTTTACTACAGAACTATGAATCAACTTCAAAGCTTAATCCTGGAACACACGAAGATACCGAGACTTCGACCCTGGGTACTTACCATACAATTCCCTCCAATGACACTGATTTGCCTATTGCTCAAAGAAAAGGGTTCGAATGTGCACCAAACACCCAATCTTAAACTTTGTATCCTATTAACAGTTTATCATCCTCCTACTCGTTTTTATCTCTCAAATGGACACCATTAGTGTTCCAAACAATGTACATGAAGCTCTAAAGATACCAGAGTGGAAAAAGGCGATTCAGGAGGAGATGAGAGCTCTAGAGAAAAAAGCTACTTAGGAGAAGACTGATCTACCAAGTGGGAAACCAGTTGTAGGTTGTAATGGGTGTTTACTACAAAATATAACTCTGATGGGATCTTGGAACGCTATAAAGCTCGCCTTGTTGCGAAGGGATATACTCAGATATATGGCATTGACTACACTGATACTTTTTCACCTGTGGCCAAACTCAACACTATTCGTGTTATCCTCTCGCCCGTTGCTAATCTAGATTGGTTACTAAACCAACTAGATGTGAAAATGCATTTCTAAATGGGGAATTGGAAGAGTAGATATATATATGGAACCACCACCACCTGGGTATACTAATAAATTTGGATAAAAAATGTGCAGGTTGAAGAAATCTCTATGGGCTAAAACAATCACCTAGAGCATGGTCCAAGTTTGTTAAAAGTCAAGGATATTCACACGGGCAATCGGATCATACTCTATTCATTAAACCCTCAAAATCAAACAAAATCTCTATATTGATTGTTTATGTTGATTGTATTATATTCACAGGAGATGATTTTGAAGAGATGAACAGATTGAAACATCAGTTAGCCAAAGAATTTGAGATGAAAGATTTGGGACAGCTAAAGTATTTTCTTGGGATGGAATTAGCAAGATCAGAAAATGGATTACCGTTTCCCAAAGGAAGTATACTCCAGATATCCTGAAGGAAACTGTAATGAGCGGATGCAAGCCATATGACAAACGCAAAACTAGGAGATATCAAAAATGGTATTCGAGTGGCTACTGGAAGATATCAAAGATTAGTGGGGAAGTTAATTTATCTCTCTTATACTCGACCTGACATTGCCTTTGCAGTGTAGTGAGTCAATACATGCACTCACCAGTCCAACAACATCTGGAAACTGTATATCGTTTCTTGAGATGCCTAAAAGGAACTCCAGGGAAAGGGTTGTTTTTTTGAAAAAATGAAAAAAGATGAATCGAGGCTTGCACTGATGCAGACTGGGCAGGATCAAAATAACTGATCGGAGATCTACAATAGGCTATTGCACGTTTGTATGGGGGCAAGCAACTTGGTGACATGGAAAAGCAAAAAACAAAGTGTGGTTGCTGCTAGAAGCAGTGTTGAAGCCGAATTCAGATCCATGGCTCAAGGAGTGAGTTAAGTACTATGGCTTAAAAGGGTTATGGATGAATTACTCAAAGCAATAGACCTTCCAATAAAGCTATTTTGTGATAATAAAGCAGCTATCAATATTGTTCATAATCCAATCATGCATGAGAGGACCAAGAACATTGAAATTGACAAGCATTTCATTAAAGAGAAACTTGAAGATGGTGTAATTTGCATCCCTTTTGTCCCAAGTACATTACAAGTCGCAGAACATTCTAACAAAACGGTTACCCAAACAAACATTTGAAGAACAAGTTCACAAGTTGGGAATGCTAGATATATTCCTACCAACTTGAAGGGAGTGTCGATAAGCTTAGGAAAGATTTAGAAGTTAAATCTTTTTGTATTAGTTTGGTAGAATAATATTAAAAGTTTTGTAGGATAATATTATTGAAGACTGATGTTCCGAAATGAACATAAATCCTAAACCTAATCAAAGCTACAACCTTTCACATTATTAAGCTACCAAAACCCAGAAAGCATAGATTTTTAAGCAAACCCTTCCGCTCGGATAGGAGAATGCTGGTGATTTTCCGCCAAGAAAAGAGTGAATTTCGGAGTGTTTGTGTGAAAGGGGTTCGGATTTTCACTGTGCAACTTAAGAACTGGATTATTAGTGCTGGGTTGAGAAAGACAACGGTTCGGATTCCTTTGCAGAGTGAGATATATTTTGAATTTTCGTCCTGTTTTTTTGAAATGTGTTTCTTTATTTTATCGGTTAGAAGTGTCGGATACTTTTTGGATATCGATATTTCTCGGACATTCTTCGGATACGTGTTGGCGTGTCCTTAATTTTATTAATAAATTAAATGAGACATCCGTGTCGGACACTATCGGACACCCGTATCGGATATGGCTGATGATATGCCCAAGCCGTGTCCGACACAAAAGACACTTTTGGTGATAATTGTACAATTTAAAAAGTTTTTGGCTAAAATAAAATTTAGAGGTATTACTTAAACTCTACTTATTTGAAGAAACATACATTTTTTGTTTATGATGATTTCAGTGACATAATTTATATATATTATTTCTAAATTTGATAAAAATATTTTTTGTGTATATTTTATTTGAACGTATTTATTAAAGTTTATATTAATTAAAGTAATATGTATTTGGTGTTAGTATGAGTGATAATATGCTGATTACAGTGACATGCATTTATTTATACGCTTCTTGAATTTGGTAAGAATGTTTTTTGTTCATTTTACATGATTTTAGAATTTAAAAATGTGAATTTCTAGTATTTGTAATATAGTATGTATAATATATATATAGATCAGGTGTGTCTCAGCCATGTCGTATCATGAAATTTTGAAAATTTGTGTCGTCGTGTATGTGGTGTAGTGTCGTGTCAGTGTCGTCGTGTCGATGTTCGTGCATCATATGTTAGTGTAAACTGTCGAAACGGAACGATGGGTTGCGGAAAGGAAAAAATCAACTAATAGTCCAATAGCACCAAAGTCGAGGAAATAACGAGGGGCGGATTTAGAATTTAGTTTGAGGGGGTAAAATTATTAAAATTAGAGGAAAATATTTTTGGGGGACAAAATACAATTTAAATGAGTGATCTACAATTTTTTAGGGAAATAATTATACCATATTATTTTGTATTCAAAAAAATATTATACAAAGTATAGTAGAATTTCATTTCACAAATGAACTGAAGAATCACGTTAATGGGAGACATTTTTTCGAAATGGAAGGCCAACAAATGACAAAGGCAATTCAATTGATTAAGGTGTGATGACCTGCAGATAAGGATTAAATTAGAATTTTATATTTGAATGGTAAAATTAATATAATCATAATTTTATATGTAAAAAAATTCATTGATAATTTTTTGTCGGAAACATATTTCTAAGTTTTGGTGATAACAAGCGTCTACTGCATCATAGAAGCCTACCAGATGCAAAGAACAGAAGTCTACCAGATGTAAAGAATAGAAGTCTACTGGATGAGAAAAAAGAAGTCTACTGGATCATAGTAATCGAAGCCCACTGGCGAGTCCACTAGCAAAATCTCTGGAAGAGACCAGCAGACGTTTGAGAAGACATCAGTTGACTTTAGTCCTGCAGCCTAAGTTACTAAGGAGAAGTCAACAGACGTAAGAGTGCAACATGACAAAGAGCTTAACAGTTTTATTCTGACATACAGTACGGCAAAGTGCCACACTACCATATCAGCGCCACCATTTCGTCAGAATAAACTAGCCGTTGTGAACGAATTTGGAAAGAAGACGAAATGAATTTAGACGTAAATGAGGAAGTTGATTTCACGCAGTTCTGTCCAGTTGAAGAATAGTTGTCGTTAGACTTTCTAGTCTATAAATACGTCAACGAGCAGACTGCAAAAATCTCTCTTTGAATCTTTGAATCTTCTCGCGTACAAGCAAATCAAAAACCTTCAAAAACACTCACTAAAATATTCTGAAGTTTTGTATAGCAGTATCTGAGCCTTCAACGTGATCTTGAAGATCTAAGTATAGTCTACTGCTCAAGAACACTCACGCATAAACAAAGTTTTATATTTTGAGAGAGTGTTCAGAAACTCATTGTAATACTCAGAAGTTGTGATGTCTGGAATTTAATTAATAATCGTTGTATGGATTTGATTATGTTGTTTGATATGACAGGATTTGATTCTTGAGTATCGGATTTTGGAACGGAGTTGGGATAAATGATTCGGGATTGAATGTATAATGTTAATTAAATTCAATGAGATTCTTAAATTCTTGGGAATGTTATTTTGTTCCGGAGTTAGAATAAATTCCGGGTTGAGTTTAAATACAAGAATGATGTCCGAAATTATCTACACATAATTATTTAATTAATTGGAGTAAACTTGAATTAATTTCGGAATCAAATTATTGATAATTGTAGCTGGACCCCGATTTGGAATTAAACTAGTGGGAGTGAACTTATGGTGCACTTTTAATCAATAATTCTTATAAATAATAAGGGCCATTTTTTGAGTTTTTGATTTTATTAAACTAATTGATTTATGATGGAAATGAGAGTTAAATGGGTGGATTAAAGTTAGGATTGGGAAAACACGCACTAAACCAACGATTTCTTCTCCCTCCTCCTCACTTTGCGCCTCCCTCATGCTTAGCAACTTGGATCGATTTCTTACCCTTTCAAGCACGATTTTTGCTCGGTTTTGGACAAGGTATTCTTCCTCATACTCAAATCGTTCCTCCCTTGTTATGCCATGAAGTTTGGTTCGGTTTTCATGGATTGTTGAGGCTTTTTGTGCGACTTTTGGGGGAAATCAGGGTTATTGCTTGTGTGTGTGTTATTACTGCATGTGTGTGTGTGTATAATTCTGAGTATATGTGCTTGTATTGCTGCGTGTAGGTGTGTGTGTGCTGAGTGCATGAGTTGTGTGTGTTGGTGTGTGTATTGCAATGTATAAGCGATGCTATACATGTATGTGGGTATCCGAACATGTATGGGTATGTGTAGGTGCTGCAAAATGATATGTTTCAGCTTATGTGGGTGATTATTTGGGATGTACATACGTATAAGTATGTGTTTTTGTGTGTATTAATGTGTGTATACACTATATATAGATGTAGATGTGTGTTCCAACTGGTAATGGTGGAGGTCATGACTTTATGCATATATGAGTTTATGTTTTCACCATGTATTAGTATATGTGGATTGGTAGTAGCTCATGGATTGATGAGGCATTACCAAAGTTTGGAGGCTAATTCGATTAATATAGTCGTTTATGACGTGTATGTGATAATAATTCGAATATAAACACACTGGGCATTTGGATAGTATGAGAAATATTGTTGATTGTTAAAAATGAATTGTTGAATTATGTTTGGTTTAGTATTATTGTTTAGATGAAGATTAAATTCATACTAGTATGAAAAGGCCTTGAATTGGCATGTGATAGCATATTGTTGGTCATATAGTGTCGTAGGCATTTTTGAAAGGAAGTATGTTATTTATTAATGTGATTCGATTCTTAGCATCTTCTTTCGGAAATGGAAGTAACTTGGTAAGCATGAATCATTTCGGTGTTGATTTGGGTGTTTGGAACATGTTAGTTGTTTAAATTGAGTTTTATTGTTGGGAAATTGGATTTGTGATATTATGGGCATGTCTTTGTGATTGAATGTGATATTATGAACATCCAGTATTGGTTGTGAGTTGACCCTTAAACTTTGAGTTTTGTAGAGCCTTCATGAGCTCTCAGACAACGAGGAGGGTAACTTGATGGTAAAACACAACTTTAAGGTACTAGTGACGTACGAGCAAGTATGTGTTATGTTAATTATGTATTATGCTTCATAATTATATTGAAATTGGATATATATGAATAGGTTAATGAATAGAGAGTCATGATACTTGTGAATATCATTGTATGTAATGAGTTGTGATAGAATGATGAATTATTGTGATGCTGTCGCTGTTGAGCGTGCGATGGTTATAGTGTCGCCGTTGTTGACGTGCGAGGGATTATAGTGACGTTGCTATTGAGCAAGCGATGTGATATAATGAGATGTAACAAGGAGATGGGTGATTGCGATATACTTGATTTCAATAAATCATTGTTGTAATATCTTAGGCATTATTGAATATAGAACTTTTGGTTTATGAATATGAGTATTGTAAATCATTGTGTGATGATTTATTTGATTTTGAAGTTGATGGTCTTGAATATTGTGAGAACATGAACAACGTGGGAGCTTTCATACAGTTATGGTATATATATACATGAAGTATTATCTTAAATTGCGGTTTTATATTCTGTAAATTATTAATTATGTAATTGATGATATTGAGATCATGTTGTTGGTATGTTCACCCAGTGTGTGGGTTGTTCTGTGGAAACATGTACGACATTGGTTCTGGAAATGAATTCGAGCTATTGAACGAGGATGCCCCTTGGAGCGAGGTACCAGTATTGGTTGGGGATGACGAATTTATACAAGTTGATTTATAGACATTTATTCATTGCTCGTTTGTGAGCATCCTAAGGCTTGTATATGGTCTGTATAAAATGTTTGAAGATTTTCCTTCTATTTCCGTGTTTTGTGCATTTTATGTTGCAGAGAATGTGTCTTATGAATTGAGTGTTGGGGGATATATTGTGTAGTTGGTTATATTTTGAGGACATGTGATATGATATAATGGTGTTTTATATTTATTTTTTTGGTACTCAACTCCAACTTACGGGGAGACTCTACCCAAATTTTTATAAAATCCTTCGACATAACTAAGATTATGTGCTTAGTTAATTGCTGTTGATGGGTTAGCAAGTGAGGGTCTTACATAAGTCATTTGTAATCGTTGTGATTCTGTGTGGCTACGTGTTTAGGCAATCTGTGTGGGGGCCGAAGTAGGTTGTATACTGAAAAGTGTAAACCAAGTCTTCTTGTGTAACCTTCTTGCAAAGGAAGAAGGGGATACGTAGAAGCGTTTGTGCTTCAAACTTTCAGAAACAATCACTGTGTCGTGTACTTTATGTTATTTACGCTACTGCACTGTCTGCCTTCATTAAATTATTCACAAGCCCGGTGGACACCTTCCGCACTATTTATTAGTTGGCCACTGTCTTGCATTAAATTGAGACCCTAATGCAATACTTAACAGTCTGCTGTAACCCGAAAAAAATATAATTTGAGTCAGTATTTATTCAGCCCCCCTCAAAACCTACCTTGATCCTAACAAATTTAATTTTTCAATATATCTTATTATGTTAGTATACAAGTCTCTTAAATTTGTATAACTTTTCATTTATTTAGGTTTGTCTTAATTTTCGATTACTATTTCCGCTAATAATGGTACACAAATTAAATTTAATTAAACTAATATATTATTCTCTTGTCATACTTAGTAATGATATAATATAGCAAATATTTACATTTAAAAGCATTAATATTTTTTTTCTTTTTTTAGAAAACCTCCAAATATTTCATTGATGAAAAGAGAAATTGTCTAATTTTACAGCATGTTGAATACAACATGGTATAACATCCACAAATCAAAAGATTGACCCAAATTAAGAACATGAGTGGCTAATCCATGAGCTGAACAATTAGTTGTTTGTGGATAGTATATGAAGCGAACATTTGGTAGTTGTTGTGCAAAATGTTGGAGCCGAGCAATGATATGAGCTTCCGGTGAAAGTAATGAAGGATTTGAATGACTTTGACCACACTCATAGCATGTGACTCGAAAACCAAGCTTGTGCAGGGTATTTGCACGACATGATGCACCCTTCAAGGGGTGCTGAGTGCATAGGACTTAGGACTTAGCAAGATAATGATTCAGTTGTCCGGGTAGTACTTGACCCTTCGCAAAACCCATAGTTCCAGGAAGTGTTGGGTTTTCGTACCCCGGCGTCATATCCAAACGCAGCGGAAAATAAACATGAACAGATCTAGATATGGGAACGGATCGATCGCGCCTGATTCATATATAAACATGCATAAATCTAATAAATGCACTAAAATGGAATTACATATAACAGCAAAATCAATCTGTATGCTATGATCCTCGAGTCCAACCAACCTGACCAAATCTACAAGTCTGGCACCAGTGCTAGTGTGATGACGGCTTATGAGAGTGTATTGAATTGTGTTATCAAACCTAGAGAATGACTGACATATTTATAGTTGTCTAGTTGTGCTATGATCCATTAAGCCCAACAGGCCAACCATTGGTCCATTGGCTTGAAGGGTATTGCTAACAATCTCCCACTTTCCCAAAAGCAAACACAAAACTACAAACTCATAATCCAAGTAACTCAATCCAATTGAACAACTTGATGTACTATACTACCAATGTACATAATATGAGACATAATATATAAAACGTTTTAATTTCAGAACTTTCTATAAATGAAACATTTCAAATATAGAACTCCACTAAAGTGAGGGGCTCTCAAAAAATTAAATGCATCTCTTCTAAATCACTTAAATTGAGCACTTAGCATTTAAGTCTCAATTCTCACCAATAGATCGACGGCCCGTTGATTGTGACCCAGCGAGGCTCAAGTGTATCATAGCAGTAGAATCACAACCTTTGTGATTTTAGAAGTCAAACAACTTCTTTGGCTTACCCTGAATGCCCCATTGTCAATTAAACTCCTTTAATAAACAATGGCTGAAATATAATTTCAGCAACAGCCTACCGATCGTGGGTAGCGCCTAGCATCCGCGCTTCACGAAGACCTAGATACAATGATTAGCAACGTACGAGAACCTGTCAGCCATAGTTAGCGTACAGTACGTTCCTTTCACTCAATATGTCCCGATTGAATCAAGGGCATTGGTTGATCGAGACCCTTTATGATTTCAATAACTATGTATTTGTTTCACGTTATATGATTCATTGTGTGCGTATATGAAAAACTCTTTTTTCACAAGCACTACCCACTCTGCCCAGAGATTCCTTGAATCATATACAGAAAAACACATAGGACATCCTAGTTAATCAAGACCAGTGGTGAATCCCCAACGACAATCATAGGCCTCTGACAACATCACTGAATACACAAAATAACAACTTTATGACCCGCATGTGATCAGTCATTAAATCAAAGTACACAGCTATCTATCAAGACCCAATGATGCCTCGGGTCATGAGGAGTAATGGTGCACGACTATGACTAGGAATTCTATACTCGACAAATGGTAACCACTTATAGAATTCCGAGTAGAGTCGTTCAGTTAACTCATTCCTTATGAGCACCTATTCATGTGTGCTGACTTCTCCAAGCCAACGCCGATGAACGCGGCGCACTACACTAGACACATCATGAATACCAGTCTCTAACGATCATATATCGATATCCCATTCTCGGAGGCTCATCGACCAGGAACATTTAGAAATCGTAGTCAAGAATGTATTTCATGGTCACCATCATATGCATAACCACATTCTAAGGACTATAACAATCTCAAGGACTTCATCAATGCATCAATATGCATGGGTAAACAGATAAGAAGTGCCATATATATTAATATTCAAACAAAGATTTGTCATAATAAGATTATAAGTACAATCAATCAACTATTGATTTACTTAATCACATATGACAACAATATCTTTCACTTTCCCAAAGCCAACTACTCATGTGTCTCAAGACCATCTTCACAAGATGTCTGACAGATACCAATCGTTGTAAAGGCTTTGTCAGTGGATTCATTATATTTTTCTATTGAAGCAATTCTCTCGATAATAATGTCGCATCTACCATCTCTCTCATTAGATGGTATTTTCTCAATATAGTTTGGATACTGATGAGATCTTGGCTATTCATAATAGCTCAACTGTTGTCACAGTACCAGAAGACTGTGTCAATCGCACTAGAAATTACATCCAACTCTTAGATGAAATTTCATATCCAAACTGCCTCTTTGCTGCATCATATGCTGCAATGTATACAGCTTCAGTGTGAAATACGCTGTGGTGTCTTGCTTGGAACGTTTCCAAGAGATGACATCATCATTAAGCTTAAATACAAATCCGAACATCGATTTGGTTTCATCTACATCCGATTGAAAAACCAGCATCAGCTTAGCCTTCAACTTTTATTTCTCCACTTACAGATCCAAAACCATGAACATATCCTAAGTTCTTCATAAGTACTTGAGGATTATTTTCACAGTTTCCAGTGGCCTTCACCGGGATCTGTCTGATATCTGCTCATTACTCTAAGAACATACATCAGGCCAATTACATACCATATCATACATTATGCTTATTAAAAGTCGAAACATAAGGTATCAATGTCATCATTTCTCTCTCCTCATCAATCTTAAGACTCATTGACTCGAGAGATGAATATTATGGCATATTGGGAAGTAACTCCTTTTTTCGACTATTCCATGCTAAACTCTTTTAGCACTTTGTTTATGTACGTAGATTGAGAGATCTCAAGCATCCTTTGGATCTATCCCTATAGATCCTTACGCTAAGCACGTATGACGCTTTTCCCAAATCTTTCACGGAGAAATTAGTATGCTTTAATTGATTAATCCAGTACCATTCACAATGAGCATGATATAATCGACTTAAAGCATCACAAATATAACCATGCTCCCACTAACCATTTTGCACACACATGTCACTTCTGGATTTTTAACAAAACCAAACACTTTGATGATGTTATCAAACTGAAGTTCAAACTTCGGGATGCATTCTAAGGCCTATACATGGACTTCTGAAGTTTGCAAATATTTTGCTCACTCCCAGAAGTTGTGAACACCTTTGGCTGCTACATTTCTACCTCAATGTCATCATTGAGAAATGTTGGGTTCACATCCATCTGTCATATCTCATATTCATAATATAAAGATATAACTACTAAAATCCAAATAGACTATAGCATCTTGCCAATATCCCAAAACGATGTCCAACATAGTCTCCTTGAAAGTTCTAGGATCACATCCATGGTCAAAATCATTTTGACTACTTTCTAGGAGGAAATTCAATTTATCAGGAGTTTTGAAACATTTTCAAATCTCGTTGGTGTGTGTAAATCAAAGGTTATGATTGACTCAATTCACCGTTTTCACTTTTCTAGTGGTTTGTGGTTCTTGAACCCTTTCAAGTTATATTATTTTGTCATCCTTTCTAATAGAAACATTTTCTCTAGAAAGATTGCACTTGCGAAACAAACACTTTGCCTCCAATTGATAATATAAATTTCCACAAAATAACATAAGATGGATCAACTATCCAACTCATCTCCCACTGTCTGCTTGACATAACAGCAGAACAATCTCAAATAAAATTTGGATTATTTTTCAGTCCATATCGTATATGGAGTTTTGGTCACTGCATTTGTATGAATTATGTTCAACCAATATGTAACTTTAGAGTTGCTGGGAGAGAATCACATTCTCTTTAAGATAACTCAACACCATCTTGCACTAACATTTAGTGCTCCACTGACTTCCATATGAATCAAATTCAATGGGCATTCAGCACATGCTAAATATATGTTGGATTTAAGTTATCATTCTTTTTTATATTCTTTGAAAATAATCATACTAATCATTCATAAGTTCATCAGATTCAATAAAACATGCATTATTAAAAATACTGCAAATCACATTAGCATATATTTAAAAGAATATCATTCTCTATAAAAATAGAAACAATGTTCATGATAAATCTAGAACAAATAAATTATTGCTCAAATCAGTTCCTTACCAGTTCAAGATTTTATATTAAATAAATGTTTCAAACAGCCTTTGCAACAACTCTTGTCTACATGCTTACCCTCATGTAGATTTCACCTTCCTAGGGCTCTCTACTTCTTCTTAACATCCGCAATTCTTTGTAAAGATGTGAGCAATTGATATCATATACCAAAGAATTAGAAACAATAGAAAAAATAACTTTAATATAAACATACCCTTTCTAGAACCCTTCTAGTTTAGGTATTCCTTGCAATTTTGGCGCCAGCGACCAGCAGTGAAAACTAGTTTGATTCTCTTTTTTTAGTTGCTACTATATCCATTTTCATCTTTTGAGTCCGGGAACCATTTCCCTTCCTCTACTTTATCCTTGAATCCTTCCCACCAATTGTAGAAGATTCTACAAGAAGAACAAGTTTCTCCTTTGAATTAAGGATACATGAGGTATCCTTGAATCCTTCCCACCAATTTTTATAAGATCAAATCTACAGCCAGTTAATGAGGTATTGTCACATTCAAATTTTCCAATTTCTCAAGAATAGATATTTTTCTTACACCATGCTCATAGATCAAAGCCATCTTGCATGTAAATGAAAATAGCTCTTTTGAAGTCGCGAGTCTCAGTAATCGCATCCGTTCACCAAACAACATTTGTAGGTGTTGGAAATATCAGCAATGTGAACGAGTTCTCATATCTGTGTTGAAACTCATTGGTGACATTGACGCTATCATATAGCACCTAGCGAAGAGATCATCGTCCCACCAATTCTCAAGTGTGGCGATCTCTTCATGAGACGAACCGGGAGACACTTCAACATGAGGCTCCGTCAAGGGTATAGAGCAACCTTTTAGAAGCAATCACTATTTTAAAATTAATAGTCAATCATATAATTTGGTGGTTAATTTGTTTATATCGAGACTTGATGTAATCGGATTTTGGTATCCCCCAAAATAATTATGTGTATTTGGGCAACTAATTATGTTTATGTAATTAATTTGTTGTTAAATTAATTATAGTGGTGAAATATTTATTTATACGGGGGCATGACCTAGTAGTACATTTCAGTGTGCATGTGATGCATGTTGGAGAAATTGAGTTATGGCATGATTAAGTGGGGTGGGTGTTAATTATTTGGAAAGCATGTTTAATTGGGGATTGTGGTGCATTTTTGGAAAATGCTTTTAAAATATCATGTTGGGATATTTTAATACATCATGCTAATTTTGGGGTACATGTTTTAATAAAATCGAGGATCGGCTCAAACTCGGCAATCGATCCCGGATTAGCATTTTTTGGGCATTTAGGCAGTAACATCTAGCGATCGATCGGGGCTCATTGGCGATCGATCGCGAGATGCCAAATGGATTTTCTTGGTTATTTTTGAGTTTTTTGGTATCGGACTACTATTTGGCTTCTAATATTGGATTGTGAGATTGTGTGAACCATCCCAGGTAGCGACACAACCCCGAGGAGATAAAGTTCTACAAAACATCTCCACTTTTGGAACAAAGGTACGTAGTGAAACGTACGAGCAATTGGTGATGCAATATGCTATTAGGTTTATGCAATGTGCATTGTTATGTGTTTGAGAATGGTTGAATGTTCCGGCGGTTGTTCTATTGTCGCGAGGAATATGGTACTTGCCGCTGTCATATGAAGCGAATGGAATTATGATATTTGCCGCTGTCATGTCAAAGCGTTGATTATGCCGCTGTTATGCCGAAGCGAGGTGTATCATATAATGCCGCTATAATGTCGAAGTTGGGGGTACTAAAATACCAATGTTATAACAAACCGGAATAGTTGCGTTAGATAAGTTATTATCGATGGGTATCGTTGCATATAATGAAATATGGAGTCGATCACTTATATTATGAACTAATGATTATGTACATGAGTTATGGAAAGGAACGACCTACAAAAGTATGTTAATGCGGCACTTCAGGGAGTATGCATGATAAATTTTCATGCAATTACTTATATTATGTGTCTTCAGTTTTGTTGATGAATGATGTATATGCTCATGGTGGGGTTGTTCATGTAGGTGCATTTTGGCTTGAAGGGCTAGGGACCGGGTTGACGCGGTGAGCTTGTGAGGAGTGCCATTGGCATAGGAATCAGGATTATTTTGTATAGTCTCTACTCTAGGAGTAGAGTAAAGCTATAGGCCTTAGCATTCATTTTGATGGAATGTAATTAATCCCTTTTGGAATTTTATTTGGCACTGTAACCCTTAAAGCTCAAGGCATCAACCAGAACCTTATACTCTGATTTATGAATATTTAGCTCTCTTAATACACTTAATCTGTACTTAAGTAGCTAGGCCTTACATTAGTGGTATCAGAGCAGTGGGTTAGAGAACCAGGGATGAGTGAAGGGTAGACTTAGCGGACAAGTTGGCTAAGTGTTCCTTATGAGCATGTTTATGCATGTGGTGCATATTGTTTATATATTTGTTGTACTAACATGCTTAGAATATTGTTGCTCATGTTATCTAAACGGTGTAATACATGAATATTTCTGTATGGTTGTGTTAACCTTTGTATTATAGCATGGCAGCAAACATTGAGATATGCGAGGCAGTAAGTGTTAATGCAAGTGTTGGGCATACCAACCTCTACCACCACCGCCAGCTTTGGGTCAAGACCCGGCTAACAACAATTGTTACCAGAGGAGAACTGAGCTTGACCCAATTCCTCGGATTTCGACAGCCGATTTTGGGGGACTGAGACGGGGGAACAGGCCGAAGAATGGTTGGAACATATCTTCGTAGCAGCCCCTTTTGCAAAGTCGGGTTGGATCAGATTAGCGGAATTCCAACTTGCCAAGAAGGCGTTGATGTGGTGGAAGACAACATGATGGAAACAGAGGCTCAAGGACATGAAATATGTTGGGGTTATTTAGGACTCGGTTCCTAACCCCGATACTTCTCAGCTGCTGCATGACAATTAAAGAGGAGAATCACCAATTTGAAACAGGGCAACATGGCGTATCAGATTATGCTCTTCACTACTCTTCGTTACTAAGATAGTGCCTCACATCGCCACTAATACTCAAGCAAAGATAAGGCACTTCTTGAAAGGTTTGAGGCTCGAGCTATATGACAGGGTGATCACTAATGGGCCTACT